>CM035812.1:12611992-12633870 GCA_020458035.1 Magallana ariakensis | reverse complement strand
TTTCTGGTATAAACAGATGATTCTCACGATTTTACATGGTTAAAAAAGGCACTTGTAGCAGAGGTTCTTGTAGAAAGTATGTCAATTGAACTAATACCCCCTTATAGGATTATTTGCAAAAATTCATCTCTAATACTTAGGGGTATAACAGCGCACTTCTCGCCGAAACTGGAAGTTGTGTTGAGTAGGTTAAGCCAGATTCTAGTACAAACGGTTGTTTCTCACGATCTTCCAATGCTGAAACATGCACCAGTTGAACCAAATTCTGTCGAACTTATGCGAAGGAAACCGATTTAACTCTTATCGAATAAATTCAACATTTAGACATAACAGCGAACCTCACGCCGAAACCTGGAGCTGTACTGATTAAGTTAAACCAGATTCTTGCACAAACGGTTGTTTCTCACGATTTTCCAATGCTGAAACATGCACCAGTTGCACCGATTTATGTTTAAAGTGTGTGGAGTAGAGCGTATAATCACTTATCTGATTTATCCAACTGAAACTTAGTAGTGGATATAAAAACGCAAACGTAGCAATAACTTAGACTTGCAAACGTTATTAGAGTCTAATTTCTGTTGTCGACAATTGCTTCCCACAATTTTATACAGCTGAAACAGGCAACATTGTTCCCAAAAGCTGTTGAAAGCTTGTAAAGAAGACCAAATAAACACTTACAGAAATAATTGAGTATTCAAATATAGGGGTAATAATACCTCACATTTATAATAATCTAGGACACCTATTGGTTAAATTAGTTTAATTGTCGATGCAAATGTCTGTTTTGCATATTCTCAGGCAAAGAAATGCAGCATTTTTACCAATTTGTTAGTGTTTGAAGTAGATTGAATAAACCCTTACAAGAACAGTTGTTTACCAAATTATAGGGGTTATAATAACGCAACTCTAGACTAAACTAGGACTTGTGCTGATTAGTTGTGACTAATTCCTGGTATAAACAGATGATTCTCACGATTTTACATGGTTAAAAAAAGGCACTTGTAGCAAAGGTTCTTGTAGAAAGTATGTCAATTGAACTAATACCCCCTTATAGGATTATTTGCAAAAATTCAACTCTAATACTTAGGGGTATAACAGCGCACTTCTCTCCGAGACTGGAAGTCGTGTTGAGTAGGTTAAGCCAGATTCTAGTACAAACGGTTGTTTCTCACGATCTTCCAATGCTGAAACATGCACCAGTTGCACCAAATTCTGTCGAACTTATGCGAAGGAAACCGATTTAACTCTTATCGAATAAATTCAACATTTAGACATAAGGGGCATAACAGCGAACCTCACGCCGAAACTTGGAGTTGTACTGATTAAGTTAAACCAGATTCTTGCACAAACGGTTGTTTCTCACGATTTTCCAATGCTGAAACATGCACCAGTTGCACCGATTTGTGTTTAAAGTGTGTGGAGTAGAGCGTATAATCACTTATCTGATTTATCCAACTGAAACTTAGTAGTGGATATAAAAACGCAAACGTAGCAATAACTTAGACTTGCAAACGTTATTAGAGTCTAATTTCTGTTGTCGACAATTGCTTCCCACAATTTTATACAGCTGAAACAGGCAACATTGTTCCCAAAAGCTGTTGAAAGCTTGTAAAGAAGACCAAATAAACACTTACAGAAATAATTGAGTATTCAAATATAGGGGTAATAATACCTCACATTTATAATAATCTAGGACACCTATTGGTTAAATTAGTTTAATTGTCGATGCAAATGTCTGTTTTGCATATTCTCAGGCAAAGAAATGCAGCATTTTTACCAATTTGTTAGTGTTTGAAGTAGATTGAATAAACCCTTACAAGAACAGTTGTTTACCAAATTATAGGGGTTATAATAACGCAACTCGACTAAACTAGGACTTGCGCTGATTAGTTGTGACTAATTTCTGGTATAAACAGATGATTCTCACGATTTTACATGGTTAAAAAAAGGCACTTGTAGCAAAGGTTCTTGTAGAAAGTATGTCAATTGAACTAATACCCCCTTATAGGATTATTTGCAAAAATTCAACTCTAATACTTAGGGGTATAACAGCGCACTTCTCGCCGAAACTGGAAGTCGTGTTGAGTAGGTTAAGCCAGATTCTAGTACAAACGGTTGTTTCTCACGATCTTCCAATGCTGAAACATGCACCAGTTGAACCAAATTCTGTCGAACTTATGCGAAGGAAACCGATTTAACTCTTATCGAATAAATTCAACATTTAGACATAAGGGGCATAACAGCGAACCTCACGCCGAAACTTGGAGTTGTACTGATTACGTTAAACCAGATTCTTGCACAAACGGTTGTTTCTCACGATTTTCCAATGCTGAAACATGCACCAGTTGCACCGATTTATGTTTAAAGTGTGTGGAGTAGAGCGTATAATCACTTATCTGATTTATCCAACTGAAACTTAGTAGTGGATATAAAAACGCAAACGTAGCAATAACTTAGACTTGCAAACGTTATTAGAGTCTAATTTCTGTTGTCGACAATTGCTTCCCACAATTTTATACAGCTGAAACAGGCAACATTGTTCCCAAAAGCTGTTGAAAGCTTGTAAAGAAGACCAAATAAACACTTACAGAAATAATTGAGTATTCAAATATAGGGGTAATAATACCTCACATTTATAATAATCTAGGACACCTATTGGTTAAATTAGTTTAATTGTCGATGCAAATGTCTGTTTTGCATATTCTCAGGCAAAGAAATGCAGCATTTTTACCAATTTGTTAGTGTTTGAAGTAGATTGAATAAACCCTTACAAGAACAGTTGTTTACCAAATTATAGGGGTTATAATAACGCAACTCTAGACTAAACTAGGACTTGCGCTGATTAGTTGTGACTAATTTCTGGTATAAACAGATGATTCTCACGATTTTACATGGTTAAAAAAGGCACTTGTAGCAAAGGTTCTTGTAGAAAGTATGTCAATTGAATTAATACACCCTTATAGGATTATTTGCAAAAATTCAACTCTAATACCTAGGGGTATAACAGCGCACTTCTCGCCGAAACTGGAAGTCGTGTTGAGTAGGTTAAGCCAGATTCTAGTACAAACGGTTGTTTCTCACGATCTTCCAATGCTGAAACATGCACCAGTTGCACCAAATTCTGTCGAACTTATGCGAAGGAAACTGATTTAACACATATCGAATAAATTCAACATTTAGACATAAGGGGCATAACAACGAACCTCACGCCGAAACTTGGAGTTGTACTGATTAAGTTAAACCAGATTCTTGCACAAACGGTTGTTTCTCACGATTTTCCAATGCTGAAACATGCACCAGTTGCACCGATTTATGTTTAAAGTGTGTGGAGTAGAGCGTATAATCACTTATCTGATTTATCCAACTGAAACTTAGTAGTGGATATAAAAACGCAAACGTAGCAATAACTTAGACTTGCAAACGTTATTAGAGTCTAATTTCTGTTGTCGACAATTGCTTCCCACAATTTTATACAGCTGAAACAGGCAACATTGTTCCCAAAAGCTGTTGAAAGCTTGTAAAGAAGACCAAATAAACACTTACAGAAATAATTGAGTATTCAAATATAGGGGTAATAATACCTCACATTTATAATAATCTAGGACACCTATTGGTTAAATTAGTTTAATTGTCGATGCAAATGTCTGTTTTGCATATTCTCAGGCAAAGAAATGCAGCATTTTTACCAAGTTGTTAGTGTTTGAAGTAGATTGAATAAACCCTTACAAGAACAGTTGTTTACCAAATTATAGGGGTTATAATAACGCAACTCTAGACTAAACTAGGACTTGCGCTGATTAGTTGTGACTAATTTCTGGTATAAACAGATGATTCTCACGATTTTACAGGGTTAAAAAAGGCACTTGTAGCAAAGGTTCTTGTAGAAAGTATGTCAATTGAACTAATACCCCCTTATAGGATTATTTGCAAAATTTCAACTCTAATACTTAGGGGTATAACAGCGCACTTCTCGCCGAAACTGGAAGTTGTGTTGAGTAGGTTAAGCCAGATTCTTGTACAAACGGTTGTTTCTCACGATCTTCCAATGCTGAAACATGCACCAGTTGAACCAAATTCTGTCGAACTTATGCGAAGGAAACCGATTTAACTCTTATCGAATAAATTCAACATTTAGACATAACAGCGAACCTCACGCCGAAACCTGGAGCTGTACTGATTAAGTTAAACCAGATTCTTGCACAAACGGTTGTTTCTCACGATTTTCCAATGCTGAAACATGCACCAGTTGCACCGATTTATGTTTAAAGTGTGTGGAGTAGAGCGTATAATCACTTATCTGATTTATCCAACTGAAACTTAGTAGTGGATATAAAAACGCAAACGTAGCAATAACTTAGACTTGCAAACGTTATTAGAGTCTAATTTCTGTTGTCGACAATTGCTTCCCACAATTTTATACAGCTGAAACAGGCAACATTGTTCCCAAAAGCTGTTGAAAGCTTGTAAAGAAGACCAAATAAACACTTACAGAAATAATTGAGTATTCAAATATAGGGGTAATAATACCTCACATTTATAATAATCTAGGACACCTATTGGTTAAATTAGTTTAATTGTCGATGCAAATGTCTGTTTTGCATATTCTCAGGCAAAGAAATGCAGCATTTTTACCAATTTGTTAGTGTTTGAAGTAGATTGAATAAACCCTTACAAGAACAGTTGTTTACCAAATTATAGGGGTTATAATAACGCAACTCTAGACTAAACTATCACTTGTGCTAATTAGTTGTGACTAATTTCTGGTATAAACAGATGATTCTCACGATTTTACATGGTTAAAAAAGGCACTTGTAGCAGAGGTTCTTGTAGAAAGTATGTCAATTGAACTAATACCCCCTTATAGGATTATTTGCAAAAATTCATCTCTAATACTTAGGGGTATAACAGCGCACGTCTCGCCGAAACTGGAAGTTGTGTTGAGTAGGTTAAGCCAGATTCTAGTACAAACGGTTGTTTCTCACGATCTTCCAATGCTGAAACATGCACCAGTTGAACCAAATTCTGTCGAACTTATGCGAAGGAAACCGATTTAACTCTTATCGAATAAATTCAACATTTAGACATAACAGCGAACCTCACGCCGAAACTTGGAGTTGTACTGATTAAGTTAAACCAGATTCTTGCACAAACGGTTGTTTCTCACGATTTTCCAATGCTGAAACATGCACCAGTTGCACCGATTTATGTTTAAAGTGTGTGGAGTAGAGCGTATAATCACTTATCTGATTTATCCAACTGAAACTTAGTAGTGGATATAAAAACGCAAACGTAGCAATAACTTAGACTTGCAAACGTTATTAGAGTCTAATTTCTGTTGTCGACAATTGCTTCCCACAATTTTATACAGCTGAAACAGGCAACATTGTTCCCAAAAGCTGTTGAAAGCTTGTAAAGAAGACCAAATAAACACTTACAGAAATAATTGAGTATTCAAATATAGGGGTAATAATACCTCACATTTATAATAATCTAGGACACCTATTGGTTAAATTAGTTTAATTGTCGATGCAAATGTCTGTTTTGCATATTCTCAGGCAAAGAAATGCAGCATTTTTACCAACTTGTTAGTGTTTGAAGTAGATTGAATAAACCCTTACAAGAACAGTTGTTTACCAAATTATAGGGGTTATAATAACGCAACTCTAGACTAAACTATCACTTGTGCTAATTAGTTGTGACTAATTTCTGGTATAAACAGATGATTCTCACGATTTTACATGGTTAAAAAAGGCACTTGTAGCAGAGGTTCTTGTAGAAAGTATGTCAATTGAACTAATACCCCCTTATAGGATTATTTGCAAAAATTCATCTCTAATACTTAGGGGTATAACAGCGCACTTCTCGCCGAAACTGGAAGTTGTGTTGAGTAGGTTAAGCCAGATTCTAGTACAAACGGTTGTTTCTCACGATCTTCCAATGCTGAAACATGCACCAGTTGAACCAAATTCTGTCGAACTTATGCGAAGGAAACCGATTTAACTCTTATCGAATAAATTCAACATTTAGACATAACAGCGAACCTCACGCCGAAACCTGGAGCTGTACTGATTAAGTTAAACCAGATTCTTGCACAAACGGTTGTTTCTCACGATTTTCCAATGCTGAAACATGCACCAGTTGCACCGATTTATGTTTAAAGTGTGTGGAGTAGAGCGTATAATCACTTATCTGATTTATCCAACTGAAACTTAGTAGTGGATATAAAAACGCAAACGTAGCAATAACTTAGACTTGCAAACGTTATTAGAGTCTAATTTCTGTTGTCGACAATTGCTTCCCACAATTTTATACAGCTGAAACAGGCAACATTGTTCCCAAAAGCTGTTGAAAGCTTGTAAAGAAGACCAAATAAACACTTACAGAAATAATTGAGTATTCAAATATAGGGGTAATAATACCTCACATTTATAATAATCTAGGACACCTATTGGTTAAATTAGTTTAATTGTCGATGCAAATGTCTGTTTTGCATATTCTCAGGCAAAGAAATGCAGCATTTTTACCAATTTGTTAGTGTTTGAAGTAGATTGAATAAACCCTTACAAGAACAGTTGTTTACCAAATTATAGGGGTTATAATAACGCAACTCTAGACTAAACTATCACTTGTGCTGATTAGTTGTGACTAATTTCTGGTATAAACAGATGATTCTCACGATTTTACATGGTTAAAAAAAGGCACTTGTAGCAGAGGTTCTTGTAGAAAGTATGTCAATTGAACTAATACCCCCTTATAGGATTATTTGCAAAAATTCAACTCTAATACCTAGGGGTATAACAGCGCACTTCTCGCCGAAACTGGAAGTTGTGTTGAGTAGGTTAAGCCTGATTCTAGTACAAACGGTTGTTTCTCACGATCTTCCAATGCTGAAACATGCACCAGTTGCACCAAATTCTGTCGAACTTATGCGAAGGAAACCGATTTAACTCTTATCGAATAAATTCAACATTTAGACATAAGTGGCATAACAGCGAACCTCACGCCGAAACTTGGAGTTGTACTGATTAAGTTAAACCAGATTCTTGCACAAACGGTTGTTTCTCACGATTTTCCAATGCTGAAACATGCACCAGTTGCACCGATTTATGTTTAAAGTGTGTGGAGTAGAGCGTATAATCACTTATCTGATTTATCCAACTGAAACTTAGTAGTGGATATAAAAACGCAAACGTAGCAATAACTTAGACTTGCAAACGTTATTAGAGTCTAATTTCTGTTGTCGACAATTGCTTCCCACAATTTTATACAGCTGAAACAGGCAACATTGTTCCCAAAAGCTGTTGAAAGCTTGTAAAGAAGACCAAATAAACACTTACAGAAATAATTGAGTATTCAAATATAGGGGTAATAATACCTCACATTTATAATAATCTAGGACACCTATTGGTTAAATTAGTTTAATTGTCGATGCAAATGTCTGTTTTGCATATTCTCAGGCAAAGAAATGCAGCATTTTTACCAATTTGTTAGTGTTTGAAGTAGATTGAATAAACCCTTACAAGAACAGTTGTTTACCAAATTATAGGGGTTATAATAACGCAACTCTAGACTAAACTATCACTTGTGCTGATTAGTTGTGACTAATTTCTGGTATAAACAGATGATTCTCACGATTTTACATGGTTAAAAAAAGGCACTTGTAGCAAAGGTTCTTGTAGAAAGTATGTCAATTGAACTAATACCCCCTTATAGGATTATTTACAAAAATTCAACTGTAATACCTAGGGGTATAACAGCGCACTTCTCGCCGAAACTGGAAGTTGTGTTGAGTAGGTTAAGCCAGATTCTAGTACAAACGGTTGTTTCTCACGATCTTCCAATGCTGAAACATGCACCAGTTGCACCAAATTCTGTCGAACTTATGCGAAGGAAACCGATTTAACTCTTATCGAATAAATTCAACATTTAGACATAAGGGGCATAACAGCGATCCTCACGCCGAAACTTGGAGTTGTACTTATTACGTTAAACCAGATTCTTGCACAAACGGTTGTTTCTCACGATTTTCCAATGCTGAAACATGCACCAGTTGCACCGATTTATGTTTAAAGTGTGTGGAGTAGAGCGTATAATCACTTATCTGATTTATCCAACTGAAACTTAGTAGTGGATATAAAAACGCAAACGTAGCAATAACTTAGACTTGCAAACGTTATTAGAGTCTAATTTCTGTTGTCGACAATTGCTTCCCACAATTTTATACAGCTGAAACAGGCAACATTGTTCCCAAAAGCTGTTGAAAGCTTGTAAAGAAGACCAAATAAACACTTACAGAAATAATTGAGTATTCAAATATAGGGGTAATAATACCTCACATTTATAATAATCTAGGACACCTATTGGTTAAATTAGTTTAATTGTCGATGCAAATGTCTGTTTTGCATATTCTCAGGCAAAGAAATGCAGCATTTTTACCAATTTGTTAGTGTTTGAAGTAGATTGAATAAACCCTTACAAGAACAGTTGTTTACCAAATTATAGGGGTTATAATAACGCAACTCTAGACTAAACTATCACTTGTGCTGATTAGTTGTGACTAATTTCTGGTATAAACAGATGATTCTCACGATTTTACATGGTTAAAAAAGGCACTTGTAGCAAAGGTTCTTGTAGAAAGTATGTCAATTGAACTAATACCCCCTTATAGGATTATTTGCAAAAATTCAACTCTAATACCTAGGGGTATAACAGCGCACTTCTCGCCGAAACTGGAAGTTGTGTTGAGTAGGTTAAGCCAGATTCTAGTACAAACGGTTGTTTCTCACGATCTTCCAATGCTGAAACATGCACCAGTTGAACCAAATTCTGTCGAACTTATGCGAAGGAAACCGATTTAACTCTTATCGAATAAATTCAACATTTAGACATAAGGGGCATAACAGCGAACCTCACGCCGAAACTTGGAGTTGTACTGATTAAGTTAAACCAGATTCTTGCACAAACGGTTGTTTCTCACGATTTTCCAATGCTGAAACATGCACCAGTTGCACCGATTTATGTTTAAAGTGTGTGGAGTAGAGCGTATAATCACTTATCTGATTTATCCAACTGAAACTTAGTAGTGGATATAAAAACGCAAACGTAGCAATAACTTAGACTTGCAAACGTTATTAGAGTCTAATTTCTGTTGTCGACAATTGCTTCCCACAATTTTATACAGCTGAAACAGGCAACATTGTTCCCAAAAGCTGTTGAAAGCTTGTAAAGAAGACCAAATAAACACTTACAGAAATAATTGAGTATTCAAATATAGGGGTAATAATACCTCACATTTATAATAATCTAGGACACCTATTGGTTAAATTAGTTTAATTGTCGATGCAAATGTCTGTTTTGCATATTCTCAGGCAAAGAAATGCAGCATTTTTACCAATTTGTTAGTGTTTGAAGTAGATTGAATAAACCCTTACAAGAACAGTTGTTTACCAAATTATAGGGGTTATAATAACGCAACTCTAGACTAAACTAGGACTTGCGCTGATTAGTTGTGACTAATTTCTGGTATAAACAGATGATTCTCACGATTTTACATGGTTAAAAAAGGCACTTGTAGCAAAGGTTCTTGTAGAAAGTATGTCAATTGAACTAATACCCCCTTATAGGATTATTTGCAAAAATTCATCTCTAATACTTAGGGGTATAACAGCGCACTTCTCGCCGAAACTGGAAGTTGTGTTGAGTAGGTTAAGCCAGATTCTAGTACAAACGGTTGTTTCTCACGATCTTCCAATGCTGAAACATGCACCAGTTGAACCAAATTCTGTCGAACTTATGCGAAGGAAACCGATTTAACTCTTATCGAATAAATTCAACATTTAGACATAAGTGGCATAACAGCGAACCTCACGCCGAAACTTGGAGTTGTACTGATTAAGTTAAACCAGATTCTTGCACAAACGGTTGTTTCTCACGATTTTCCAATGCTGAAACATGCACCAGTTGCACCGATTTATGTTTAAAGTGTGTGGAGTAGAGCGTATAATCACTTATCTGATTTATCCAACTGAAACTTAGTAGTGGATATAAAAACGCAAACGTAGCAATAACTTAGACTTGCAAACGTTATTAGAGTCTAATTTCTGTTGTCGACAATTGCTTCCCACAATTTTATACAGCTGAAACAGGCAACATTGTTCCCAAAAGCTGTTGAAAGCTTGTAAAGAAGACCAAATAAACACTTACAGAAATAATTGAGTATTCAAATATAGGGGTAATAATACCTCACATTTATAATAATCTAGGACACCTATTGGTTAAATTAGTTTAATTGTCGATGCAAATGTCTGTTTTGCATATTCTCAGGCAAAGAAATGCAGCATTTTTACCAATTTGTTAGTGTTTGAAGTAGATCGAATAAACCCTTACAAGAACAGTTGTTTACCAAATTATAGGGGTTATAATAACGCAACTCTAGACTAAACTATCACTTGTGCTAATTAGTTGTGACTAATTTCTGGTATAAACAGATGATTCTCACGATTTTACATGGTTAAAAAAGGCACTTGTAGCAGAGGTTCTTGTAGAAAGTATGTCAATTGAACTAATACCCCCTTATAGGATTATTTGCAAAAATTCATCTCTAATACTTAGGGGTATAACAGCGCACTTCTCGCCGAAACTGGAAGTTGTGTTGAGTAGGTTAAGCCAGATTCTAGTACAAACGGTTGTTTCTCACGATCTTCCAATGCTGAAACATGCACCAGTTGAACCAAATTCTGTCGAACTTATGCGAAGGAAACCGATTTAACTCTTATCGAATAAATTCAACATTTAGACATAAGGGGCATAACAGCGAACCTCACGCCGAAACTTTGAGTTCTACTTATTACGTTAAACCAGATTCTTGCACAAACGGTTGTTTCTTACGATTTTCCAATGCTGAAACATGCACCAGTTGCACCGATTTATGTTTAAAGTGTGTGGAGTAGAGCGTATAATCACTTATCTGATTTATCCAACTGAAACTTAGTAGTGGATATAAAAACGCAAACGTAGCAATAACTTAGACTTGCAAACGTTATTAGAGTCTAATTTCTGTTGTCGACAATTGCTTCCCACAATTTTATACAGCTGAAACAGGCAACATTGTTCCAAAAAGCTGTTGAAAGCTTGTAAAGAAGACCAAATAAACACTTACAGAAATAATTGAGTATTCAAATATAGGGGTAATAATACCTCACATTTATAATAATCTAGGACACCTATTGGTTAAATTAGTTTAATTGTCGATGCAAATGTCTGTTTTGCATATTCTCAGGCAAAGAAATGCAGCATTTTTACCAATTTGTTAGTGTTTGAAGTAGATTGAATAAACCCTTACAAGAACAGTTGTTTACCAAATTATAGGGGTTATAATAACGCAACTCTAGACTAAACTATCACTTGTGCTGATTAGTTGTGACTAATTTCTGGTATAAACAGATGATTCTCACGATTTTACATGGTTAAAAAAGGCACTTGTAGCAAAGGTTCTTGTAGAAAGTATGTCAATTGAACTAATACCCCCTTATAGGATTATTTGCAAAAATTCAACTCTAATACCTAGGGGTATAACAGCGCACTTCTCGCCGAAACTGGAAGTTGTGTTGAGTAGGTTAAGCCAGATTCTAGTACAAACGGTTGTTTCTCACGATCTTCCAATGCTGAAACATGCACCAGTTGAACCAAATTCTGTCGAACTTATGCGAAGGAAACCGATTTAACTCTTATCGAATAAATTCAACATTTAGACATAAGGGGCATAACAGCGAACCTCACGCCGAAACTTGGAGTTGTACTGATTAAGTTAAACCAGATTCTTGCACAAACGGTTGTTTCTCACGATTTTCCAATGCTGAAACATGCACCAGTTGCACCGATTTATGTTTAAAGTGTGTGGAGTAGAGCGTATAATCACTTATCTGATTTATCCAACTGAAACTTAGTAGTGGATATAAAAACGCAAACGTAGCAATAACTTAGACTTGCAAACGTTATTAGAGTCTAATTTCTGTTGTCGACAATTGCTTCCCACAATTTTATACAGCTGAAACAGGCAACATTGTTCCCAAAAGCTGTTGAAAGCTTGTAAAGAAGACCAAATAAACACTTACAGAAATAATTGAGTATTCAAATATAGGGGTAATAATACTTCACATTTATAATAATCTAGGACACCTATTGGTTAAATTAGTTTAATTGTCGATGCAAATGTCTGTTTTGCATATTCTCAGGCAAAGAAATGCAGCATTTTTACCAATTTGTTAGTGTTTGAAGTAGATTGAATAAACCCTTACAAGAACAGTTGTTTACCAAATTATAGGGGTTATAATAACGCAACTCTAGACTAAACTAGGACTTGCGCTGATTAGTTGTGACTAATTTCTGGTATAAACAGATGATTCTCACGATTTTACATGGTTAAAAAAGGCACTTGTAGCAAAGGTTCTTGTAGAAAGTATGTCAATTGAACTAATACCCCCTTATAGGATTATTTGCAAAAATTCATCTCTAATACTTAGGGGTATAACAGCGCACTTCTCGCCGAAACTGGAAGTTGTGTTGAGTAGGTTAAGCCAGATTCTAGTACAAACGGTTGTTTCTCACGATCTTCCAATGCTGAAACATGCACCAGTTGAACCAAATTCTGTCGAACTTATGCGAAGGAAACCGATTTAACTCTTATCGAATAAATTCAACATTTAGACATAACAGCGAACCTCACGCCGAAACTTGGAGTTGTACTGATTAAGTTAAACCAGATTCTTGCACAAACGGTTGTTTCTCACGATTTTCCAATGCTGAAACATGCACCAGTTGCACCGATTTATGTTTAAAGTGTGTGGAGTAGAGCGTATAATCACTTATCTGATTTATCCAACTGAAACTTAGTAGTGGATATAAAAACGCAAACGTAGCAATAACTTAGACTTGCAAACGTTATTAGAGTCTAATTTCTGTTGTCGACAATTGCTTCCCACAATTTTATACAGCTGAAACAGGCAACATTGTTCCCAAAAGCTGTTGAAAGCTTGTAAAGAAGACCAAATAAACACTTACAGAAATAATTGAGTATTCAAATATAGGGGTAATAATACCTCACATTTATAATAATCTAGGACACCTATTGGTTAAATTAGTTTAATTGTCGATGCAAATGTCTGTTTTGCATATTCTCAGGCAAAGAAATGCAGCATTTTTACCAATTTGTTAGTGTTTGAAGTAGATTGAATAAACCCTTACAAGAACAGTTGTTTACCAAATTATAGGGGTTATAATAACGCAACTCTAGACTAAACTATCACTTGTGCTGATTAGTTGTGACTAATTTCTGGTATAAACAGATGATTCTCACGATTTTACATGGTTAAAAAAGGCACTTGTAGCAAAGGTTCTTGTAGAAAGTATGTCAATTGAACTAATACCCCCTTATAGGATTATTTGCAAAAATTCAACTCTAATACCTAGGGGTATAACAGCGCACTTCTCGCCGAAACTGGAAGTTGTGTTGAGTAGGTTAAGCCAGATTCTAGTACAAACGGTTGTTTCTCACGATCTTCCAATGCTGAAACATGCACCAGTTGAACCAAATTCTGTCGAACTTATGCGAAGGAAACCGATTTAACTCTTATCGAATAAATTCAACATTTAGACATAAGGGGCATAACAGCGAACCTCACGCCGAAACTTGGAGTTGTACTGATTAAGTTAAACCAGATTCTTGCACAAACGGTTGTTTCTCACGATTTTCCAATGCTGAAACATGCACCAGTTGCACCGATTTATGTTTAAAGTGTGTGGAGTAGAGCGTATAATCACTTATCTGATTTATCCAACTGAAACTTAGTAGTGGATATAAAAACGCAAACGTAGCAATAACTTAGACTTGCAAACGTTATTAGAGTCTAATTTCTGTTGTCGACAATTGCTTCCCACAATTTTATACAGCTGAAACAGGCAACATTGTTCCCAAAAGCTGTTGAAAGCTTGTAAAGAAGACCAAATAAACACTTACAGAAATAATTGAGTATTCAAATATAGGGGTAATAATACCTCACATTTATAATAATCTAGGACACCTATTGGTTAAATTAGTTTAATTGTCGATGCAAATGTCTGTTTTGCATATTCTCAGGCAAAGAAATGCAGCATTTTTACCAATTTGTTAGTGTTTGAAGTAGATCGAATAAACCCTTACAAGAACAGTTGTTTACCAAATTATAGGGGTTATAATAACGCAACTCTAGACTAAACTATCACTTGTGCTAATTAGTTGTGACTAATTTCTGGTATAAACAGATGATTCTCACGATTTTACATGGTTAAAAAAGGCACTTGTAGCAGAGGTTCTTGTAGAAAGTATGTCAATTGAACTAATACCCCCTTATAGGATTATTTGCAAAAATTCATCTCTAATACTTAGGGGTATAACAGCGCACTTCTCGCCGAAACTGGAAGTTGTGTTGAGTAGGTTAAGCCAGATTCTAGTACAAACGGTTGTTTCTCACGATCTTCCAATGCTGAAACATGCACCAGTTGAACCAAATTCTGTCGAACTTATGCGAAGGAAACCGATTTAACTCTTATCGAATAAATTCAACATTTAGACATAAGGGGCATAACAGCGAACCTCACGCCGAAACTTTGAGTTCTACTTATTACGTTAAACCAGATTCTTGCACAAACGGTTGTTTCTTACGATTTTCCAATGCTGAAACATGCACCAGTTGCACCGATTTATGTTTAAAGTGTGTGGAGTAGAGCGTATAATCACTTATCTGATTTATCCAACTGAAACTTAGTAGTGGATATAAAAACGCAAACGTAGCAATAACTTAGACTTGCAAACGTTATTAGAGTCTAATTTCTGTTGTCGACAATTGCTTCCCACAATTTTATACAGCTGAAACAGGCAACATTGTTCCAAAAAGCTGTTGAAAGCTTGTAAAGAAGACCAAATAAACACTTACAGAAATAATTGAGTATTCAAATATAGGGGTAATAATACCTCACATTTATAATAATCTAGGACACCTATTGGTTAAATTAGTTTAATTGTCGATGCAAATGTCTGTTTTGCATATTCTCAGGCAAAGAAATGCAGCATTTTTACCAATTTGTTAGTGTTTGAAGTAGATTGAATAAACCCTTACAAGAACAGTTGTTTACCAAATTATAGGGGTTATAATAACGCAACTCTAGACTAAACTATCACTTGTGCTGATTAGTTGTGACTAATTTCTGGTATAAACAGATGATTCTCACGATTTTACATGGTTAAAAAAGGCACTTGTAGCAAAGGTTCTTGTAGAAAGTATGTCAATTGAACTAATACCCCCTTATAGGATTATTTGCAAAAATTCAACTCTAATACCTAGGGGTATAACAGCGCACTTCTCGCCGAAACTGGAAGTTGTGTTGAGTAGGTTAAGCCAGATTCTAGTACAAACGGTTGTTTCTCACGATCTTCCAATGCTGAAACATGCACCAGTTGAACCAAATTCTGTCGAACTTATGCGAAGGAAACCGATTTAACTCTTATCGAATAAATTCAACATTTAGACATAAGGGGCATAACAGCGAACCTCACGCCGAAACTTGGAGTTGTACTGATTAAGTTAAACCAGATTCTTGCACAAACGGTTGTTTCTCACGATTTTCCAATGCTGAAACATGCACCAGTTGCACCGATTTATGTTTAAAGTGTGTGGAGTAGAGCGTATAATCACTTATCTGATTTATCCAACTGAAACTTAGTAGTGGATATAAAAACGCAAACGTAGCAATAACTTAGACTTGCAAACGTTATTAGAGTCTAATTTCTGTTGTCGACAATTGCTTCCCACAATTTTATACAGCTGAAACAGGCAACATTGTTCCCAAAAGCTGTTGAAAGCTTGTAAAGAAGACCAAATAAACACTTACAGAAATAATTGAGTATTCAAATATAGGGGTAATAATACTTCACATTTATAATAATCTAGGACACCTATTGGTTAAATTAGTTTAATTGTCGATGCAAATGTCTGTTTTGCATATTCTCAGGCAAAGAAATGCAGCATTTTTACCAATTTGTTAGTGTTTGAAGTAGATTGAATAAACCCTTACAAGAACAGTTGTTTACCAAATTATAGGGGTTATAATAACGCAACTCTAGACTAAACTAGGACTTGCGCTGATTAGTTGTGACTAATTTCTGGTATAAACAGATGATTCTCACGATTTTACATGGTTAAAAAAGGCACTTGTAGCAAAGGTTCTTGTAGAAAGTATGTCAATTGAACTAATACCCCCTTATAGGATTATTTGCAAAAATTCATCTCTAATACTTAGGGGTATAACAGCGCACTTCTCGCCGAAACTGGAAGTTGTGTTGAGTAGGTTAAGCCAGATTCTAGTACAAACGGTTGTTTCTCACGATCTTCCAATGCTGAAACATGCACCAGTTGAACCAAATTCTGTCGAACTTATGCGAAGGAAACCGATTTAACTCTTATCGAATAAATTCAACATTTAGACATAACAGCGAACCTCACGCCGAAACTTGGAGTTGTACTGATTAAGTTAAACCAGATTCTTGCACAAACGGTTGTTTCTCACGATTTTCCAATGCTGAAACATGCACCAGTTGCACCGATTTATGTTTAAAGTGTGTGGAGTAGAGCGTATAATCACTTATCTGATTTATCCAACTGAAACTTAGTAGTGGATATAAAAACGCAAACGTAGCAATAACTTAGACTTGCAAACGTTATTAGAGTCTAATTTCTGTTGTCGACAATTGCTTCCCACAATTTTATACAGCTGAAACAGGCAACATTGTTCCCAAAAGCTGTTGAAAGCTTGTAAAGAAGACCAAATAAACACTTACAGAAATAATTGAGTATTCAAATATAGGGGTAATAATACCTCACATTTATAATAATCTAGGACACCTATTGGTTAAATTAGTTTAATTGTCGATGCAAATGTCTGTTTTGCATATTCTCAGGCAAAGAAATGCAGCATTTTTACCAATTTGTTAGTGTTTGAAGTAGATTGAATAAACCCTTACAAGAACAGTTGTTTACCAAATTATAGGGGTTATAATAACGCAACTCTAGACTAAACTATCACTTGTGCTGATTAGTTGTGACTAATTTCTGGTATAAACAGATGATTCTCACGATTTTACATGGTTAAAAAAGGCACTTGTAGCAAAGGTTCTTGTAGAAAGTATGTCAATTGAACTAATACCCCCTTATAGGATTATTTGCAAAAATTCAACTCTAATACCTAGGGGTATAACAGCGCACTTCTCGCCGAAACTGGAAGTTGTGTTGAGTAGGTTAAGCCAGATTCTAGTACAAACGGTTGTTTCTCACGATCTTCCAATGCTGAAACATGCACCAGTTGAACCAAATTCTGTCGAACTTATGCGAAGGAAACCGATTTAACTCTTATCGAATAAATTCAACATTTAGACATAAGGGGCATAACTACGGAAACGTATAACCGCCTCTTAATGTTGTGTTAAATCTCTTAATGGCAAATTAAATTTAGTGTCATATTCCTATAAAATGTATATATTGTCAAAATTATGTCGACTTATACAATGAGTAAATAACAAGTCGATATATCTTTGATGATTTAACCTCTTGTTTCAAGCTTTGTTGACTTTGATTAAGTCATAATATTATTTTGCGTTATAAATTTGTCGTATTTATATAAATACGTAGAAATTTTCTCGCTATCTTTTATATTGAAAATTAATTATGTTGAAATTGTACAATTTGCAAGGCTTTCGCGTCCATATTTTGATGACTTCTTGTCTGTTTACAAGGAATGTCAACTTAAGTTTGTCGTCTTAAGTTTGAAAAACAAATTAACTCAATCAATGGCAATTAAAAACACAATAATATAGAGCAGTAAACATAATAGCTGCAAAGCTCCATAAGCGTAAGCGACAAGAGCGTAGCACATTCTTTAGTAATAAAAAAAACCAACAGCTTTAAAGTGTAAATTAACTAATGAAAAAATAAAACAAAGATGATACACCAAGATTTAAACAGGTTTTTTTTTATTATTTCAGTAAATACTTTAATCAACACATGAGTTTATTTAAACTAAATTTGTATTTGTAATACAAAACGAAGAAACTTTTAGTAAATTTTAATTAGGTTTCAAATAATACATGTATGGATGTATATTTGAAGAGTTTTATCTAAACCTAATTAATGATGATTCTATATCATTCGAAGTGCTTTTGAAAGATTAAATATAAAATTACTGAAAGAAAATTGCTTTATATATATTTCTTAAACTTTAATTTGAAAATAAAAAGGAGAGATTAATCCTTTGTGATGGGAACCATAATAACTTAAATTATTTGATGGTAACGAAAAAGAATATAAGAAATCACACACACGTGCGCGCACGCATGCACACACGCACACACACAACATATAAGTAAATTAGTTATTCTAGTCGTTCAAATTTTTAGTGAAAATTTCCCTCTGACTTAGATAAGTCGCCTTGGTAAATTCGACAAACAATTATTTTGCAATAAATTCTGCGACATTTAATTTTGGCGGCATAGTTTATACGCAATAATTCAACGCGACATTGCGGAATTCGACTTTAATAGATTAAAGTGCTTAAGACGTCAAAAACATGTCGAAATGGTGTCACTAAATAGAGTTTGTTGTCATAATTAAATTGCTAAACTTTAAAACAATCATATATGACAATATATTTATGTGAATATATCGCGTTCCAACGCAACAATGAAAGGCGGTTAAACGTTTCCGTACATAACAGCGAACCTCACGCCGAAACTTGGAGTTGTACTGATTAAGTTAAACCAGATTCTTGCACAAACGGTTGTTTCTCACGATTTTCCAATGCTGAAACATGCACCAGTTGCACCGATTTATGTTTAAAGTGTGTGGAGTAGAGCGTATAATCACTTATCTGATTTATCCAACTGAAACTTAGTGGATATAAAAACGCAAACGTAGCAATAACTTAGACTTGCAAACGTTATTAGAGTCTAATTTCTGTTGTCGACAATTGCTTCCCACAATTTTATACAGCTGAAACAGGCAACATTGTTCCCAAAAGCTGTTGAAAGCTTGTAAAGAAGACCAAATAAACACTTACAGAAATAATTGAGTATTCAAATATAGGGGTAATAATACCTCACATTTATAATAATCTAGGACACCTATTGGTTAAATTAGTTTAATTGTCGATGCAAATGTCTGTTTTGCATATTCTCAGGCAAAGAAATGCAGCATTTTTACCAATTTGTTAGTGTTTGAAGTAGATTGAATAAACCCTTACAAGAACAGTTGTTTACCAAATTATAGGGGTTATAATAACGCAACTCTAGACTAAACTATCACTTGTGCTGATTAGTTGTGACTAATTTCTGGTATAAACAGATGATTCTCACGATTTTACATGGTTAAAAAAAGGCACTTGTAGCAAAGGTTCTTGTAGAAAGTATGTCAATTGAACTAATACCCCCTTATAGGATTATTTACAAAAATTCAACTCTAATACCTAGGGGTATAACAGCGCACTTCTCGCCGAAACTGGAAGTTGTGTTGAGTAGGTTAAGCCAGATTCTAGTACAAACGGTTGTTTCTCACGATCTTCCAATGCTGAAACATGCACCAGTTGCACCAAATTCTGTCGAACTTATGCGAAGGAAACCGATTTAACTCTTATCGAATAAATTCAACATTTAGACATAAGGGGCATAACAGCGATCCTCACGCCGAAACTTGGAGTTGTACTTATTACGTTAAACCAGATTCTTGCACAAACGGTTGTTTCTCACGATTTTCCAATGCTGAAACATGCACCAGTTGCACCGATTTATGTTTAAAGTGTGTGGAGTAGAGCGTATAATCACTTATCTGATTTATCCAACTGAAACTTAGTAGTGGATATAAAAACGCAAACGTAGCAATAACTTAGACTTGCAAACGTTATTAGAGTCTAATTTCTGTTGTCGACAATTGCTTCCCACAATTTTATACAGCTGAAACAGGCAACATTGTTCCCAAAAGCTGTTGAAAGCTTGTAAAGAAGACCAAATAAACACTTACAGAAATAATTGAGTATTCAAATATAGGGGTAATAATACCTCACATTTATAATAATCTAGGACACCTATTGGTTAAATTAGTTTAATTGTCGATGCAAATGTCTGTTTTGCATATTCTCAGGCAAAGAAATGCAGCATTTTTACCAATTTGTTAGTGTTTGAAGTAGATTGAATAAACCCTTACAAGAACAGTTGTTTACCAAATTATAGGGGTTATAATAACGCAACTCTAGACTAAACTATCACTTGTGCTGATTAGTTGTGACTAATTTCTGGTATAAACAGATGATTCTCACGATTTTACATGGTTAAAAAAGGCACTTGTAGCAAAGGTTCTTGTAGAAAGTATGTCAATTGAACTAATACCCCCTTATAGGATTATTTGCAAAAATTCAACTCTAATACCTAGGGGTATAACAGCGCACTTCTCGCCGAAACTGGAAGTTGTGTTGAGTAGGTTAAGCCAGATTCTAGTACAAACGGTTGTTTCTCACGATCTTCCAATGCTGAAACATGCACCAGTTGAACCAAATTCTGTCGAACTTATGCGAAGGAAACCGATTTAACTCTTATCGAATAAATTCAACATTTAGACATAAGGGGCATAACAGCGAACCTCACGCCGAAACTTGGAGTTGTACTGATTAAGTTAAACCAGATTCTTGCACAAACGGTTGTTTCTCACGATTTTCCAATGCTGAAACATGCACCAGTTGCACCGATTTATGTTTAAAGTGTGTGGAGTAGAGCGTATAATCACTTATCTGATTTATCCAACTGAAACTTAGTAGTGGATATAAAAACGCAAACGTAGCAATAACTTAGACTTGCAAACGTTATTAGAGTCTAATTTCTGTTGTCGACAATTGCTTCCCACAATTTTATACAGCTGAAACAGGCAACATTGTTCCCAAAAGCTGTTGAAAGCTTGTAAAGAAGACCAAATAAACACTTACAGAAATAATTGAGTATTCAAATATAGGGGTAATAATACCTCACATTTATAATAATCTAGGACACCTATTGGTTAAATTAGTTTAATTGTCGATGCAAATGTCTGTTTTGCATATTCTCAGGCAAAGAAATGCAGCATTTTTACCAATTTGTTAGTGTTTGAAGTAGATTGAATAAACCCTTACAAGAACAGTTGTTTACCAAATTATAGGGGTTATAATAACGCAACTCTAGACTAAACTATCACTTGTGCTGATTAGTTGTGACTAATTTCTGGTATAAACAGATGATTCTCACGATTTTACATGGTTAAAAAAGGCACTTGTAGCAAAGGTTCTTGTAGAAAGTATGTCAATTGAACTAATACCCCCTTATAGGATTATTTGCAAAAATTCAACTCTAATACCTAGGGGTATAACAGCGCACTTCTCGCCGAAACTGGAAGTTGTGTTGAGTAGGTTAAGCCAGATTCTAGTACAAACGGTTGTTTCTCACGATCTTCCAATGCTGAAACATGCACCAGTTGAACCAAATTCTGTCGAACTTATGCGAAGGAAACCGATTTAACTCTTATCGAATAAATTCAACATTTAGACATAAGGGGCATAACTACGGAAACGTATAACCGCCTCTTAATGTTGTGTTAAATCTCTTAATGGCAAATTAAATTAGTGTCATATTCCTATAAAATGTATATATTGTCAAAATTATGTCGACTTATACAATGAGTAAATAACAAGTCGATATATCTTTGATGATTTAACCTCTTGTTTCAAGCTTTGTTGACTTTGATTAAGTCATAATATTATTTTGCGTTATAAATTTGTCG
>CM035812.1:12595870-12611492 GCA_020458035.1 Magallana ariakensis | reverse complement strand
TTACGATTTTATGTTTAAAATGATGGGTTTATCTCATTTATTCAAAAATCGGACGGAAGACCCACTCGTTGCTCGCAACGAGAACGATCTAGTTATTATTAGGGTCTTCCGTCTTCAGCGGAAGACCCTTCTATTATTCTATTGTTTCTTTTTCACTTTTCTTATTGTTATTATTATTATTAGGGTCTTCCGTCTTCAGCGGAAGACCCTTCTATTATTCTATTGTTTCTTTTTCACTTTTCTTATTATTCTTATTCTTTTTTTTTTTTCTTACCGATTTTGTGCAGGCGATTTCTCAGAGAGGGCTCGACCGATTTTAGTCAAATTTCCAGGAATGATGCCCCGTCATATGAAGTTTGTACGGCCATAATAGTTTTTCAAAATTCACTTCCGGTCGGAAGTGATCGTCGTTAAACGATTTTTTAAAATTCAATTTTGTCTGTCAGGTTTCTCAAAAACGAGTAAAGATGTAGGACTGAAATTTTCAGAGATGATAGATCTATCTTTTTTCTGGTGCACCTCGGTCAAGAGAATGTCCGCCGTCACTTCCGGTCTTCACCGGAAGGAAATTTAAAAAAATTAATTTTTCGACTTTTTTATTTTTTAATATTTTTCTTTGAATTTTTTTTCAGTTGATAGTGACCCTTTTACTGATTTAGAATATGTAATTTGTTTTAAAATCGATCAACGCAATCTCGAGATATAAAGCGTCAAAGTCCTGAAGCGAGAGCCCGAGTAGCTCAGTCGTTATGGTCGTGGACAGTGCCCAGGCGACCCGGGTTCAAGCCCCGGGTGCCGAGAATTTTTTTTTTGTATTTTTTGCGTAGACTTACAATTTTATCTTTAAAACGATGAATTTTATCTCATTTATTCAAAAATCGGACGGAAGACCCACTCGTTGCTCGCAACGAGAACGATCTAGTTATTATTATTATTCTTTTTTTTTCTTACCGATTTTGTGCAGACGATTTCTCGGAGATGACTCTATTGATTTCATTCAAATTTTCAGGATCAACGCAGTTTTACCTGAAGTTGATCGCATTTTTAAAAATACACTTCCGGTAGGAAGTTATCGTCCGTTTACGATTTTAAAAAGTCAATTTCGTCTGTCAGGTTTCTCAAAAACGAGTA
The DNA here is from genome assembly GCA_020458035.1 of Magallana ariakensis. NCBI lineage: Eukaryota > Metazoa > Mollusca > Bivalvia > Ostreida > Ostreidae > Magallana > Magallana ariakensis. The sequence continues at coordinate 12,610,361 of CM035812.1, read as the reverse complement.
AAGATAAGGGGCTGAAATTTTCAGAGATGATAGATCTACCTATTTTCTGGTGCACCTCGGTCAAGAGAATGCCAGCCGTCACTTCCGGTCGTCACCGGAAGCAAATTTGAAAAATTTTAATTTTTCGACTTTTTTATTTTTTAATATTTTTCTTTAAATTTTTTATAGTTGATAGTGACCCTTTTTCTGATTCAGAATATGTAATTTGTTTTAAAATCGATTAACGCATTCTCGAGATATTAAGCGTCAAAGTCCTGAAGCGAGAGCCCGAGTAGCGCAGTCGTTATGGTCGTGGACACTGCCCAGGCGACCGGGGTTCAAGCCCCGAGTGCCGCAAAATTTTTTTTTCGTTTTTTTTGCGTAGACTTACGATTTTATCTTTAAAATGATGGGATTTATCTCATTTATTCAAAAATCGGACGGAAGACCCACTCGTTGCTCGCAACGAGAACGATCTAGTTATTATTCTTTTTTTTTCTTACCGATTTTGTGCAGACGATTTTTCGGAGATGGCTCGATCGATTTTATTCAAATTTTCAAGATTAACACAATTTTATCTGAAGTTGATTGTTTTTTATCCATTTTTGAATATACACTTCCGGTCGGAAGTTATCGTCCGTTTACGATTTTAAAAAGTCAATTTTGTCTGTCAGGTTTCTCAAAAACGAGCAAAGATATAGGGCTGAAATTTTCAGATATGATAGATCTACCGTTTTTCTGGTGCACCTCGGTCAAGAGAATGTCAGCCGTTACTTGCAGTCGTCACCGGATGGAAATTTGAAAACTTGAATTTTTCAACTTTTTTATTTTCTAATATTTTTATTTGAAATTTTTACACTTTATAGTGACCCTTTTACTGATTCAGAATATGTAATTTGTTTTAAAATCGATCAACGCAGTCTCGAGATATTAAGCGTCAAAGTCCTGAAGCGAGAGTCCGAGTAGCTCAGTCGATATGGTCGTGGACAGTGCCCAGACGACCCGGGTTCAAGCCCCGAGTGCCGCAAAATTTTTTTGCTCATTTTTCGATAAGACCTACGATTTTATCTTTAAAATGATGGATTCTGTTCTTTTCCGTTTTAATTTTGTAAAAGAAGTTACAATAATAGCGTGTTTCCCCGTATTTGTGTATTGACATCCAAAGCTATGTATTCATACTGAAATAAAGTTAAAATATTGAGAAAAATAAATAGTTGCATCTTTAATACAACGCTTATACATTGTTCTAACATGTGTATTTCATTTAGTAATTGTGTAAAATGTAATATTTAGAATTTAATATTCTACGTGTAATATAGAAGCCACCGACCCACCCACCCCCAATTCATAAAATCACTTAGTTTTTCTGGTCTGCTTTTTCTTGATCTTGGATCTTTGATCTTTACTTTCAACCTAGTACCATTCTAGATTACTGTACTAATGACCAGACCAATTCGTTCATTTTTAACAGAGTTATGAATTTTTGGGCATTTCCGTTTCAACTGGCTTGCTTGACATGTACTGTAGAAAAAAAATCTAACTTCCGAGTTCTTCACTCAATCCTTATGAAAATTCGTGTAAATATACCTCGGATCCAATTCTTATTGTCTACCAAATATGCACCGGATTAAGCAATTTAGAAGAAAATCCTGAGATCAAACGGCGAGTATTGCCTGTACGTGGAGTTAAAATTTACACAGTACACGCACCGACCCCCCCCCCATTCCGATTCACAAAATCATTTAGTTTTTCTGGCCTGATTTTACTTGATCTTTGATATTGGACCTTTACTTTCAGCCTATTACCATTCTAGATTACTGTACTAATGGCCAGACCAGTTCGTTTTATTTTAACAGAGTTATGAATATTTGGGCATTTGAGTTTCGATTAGCGTGCTTCACATGTACTGTAGAAAAAAATTCTAACTCCCGAGCTCTTCACTCAATCCTTATGAAATTTCGTGTAAATGTACCTCGGACCCCATTCTAATTGTCTGCCAAATATGCAGCGGATTGAACAATTTAGAAGAAATTCCTGAGATCAAACGGCAGGCATTGCCTGTACGGGAAATTAAAATTTACATAGTACACGGGATGTAAGCAGCCGTGTAATATTTCTAGTGCATGTATATTTCTTGTTTTCCGTTTAGTCTGTATCTACGATAGCGTGTGAACTACTTATGAATGTAAGATCTGTGAAAATTACCGTTATCGATTTTTTACCGAATAAATTTACATGTAACTGATTTCGTTATTTCTACATTTATCAAGATTTTACCAATCCTGGCGTAATAAAACAGTCAAACATAATAGTAAACGACACGAAAAAAAATTCTCAACGCTGAAATACATGTGTAAAATGCATCAGTCATTGTTTTATCATTCCCCTATTTGTCGTTAACCGAATCCGAGATCCACACCTCAAAATTCTACTTTCGATTTATTTACGACGAAAATCAAGCTCTGGCCTTTTCACCCCCCTCCAGAAACAAACACGCATCAATATTTCAAATGACCTCGCATTGTTACAAAACCTGAATACTCAGACATCTTACACGTTGTTTTTCATCTCATACAAAAAATCAGCTCCTGTCCCGGGCGGAAACGCCCCGAATTCAAAGAGAAATTCGGGAATTATTTTGCGTCAGCCATGTTTTGACGTGAACCTTTGCTGAAATTCTGTTATGACACCTGCATAAGTTGGGTGTTCTAATCTCGCCGGAGCCACAAGATTTGTTCTCTTTCTCTCCTTTTCTTTCTATCCATTTTTTTTTTTTTTTTTTTTGATTTTCAAACAAAAATACTATTTACAAAGGGGTTGTTGGAATGAAGTACACGTTGAAAAACACTATTCCATTTAAATAAAGACAAAAACAGACCTTATTTATTAGGGTCTTCCGTCTTCAGCGGAAGACCCTTCTATTATTCTATTGTTTCTTTTTCACTTTTCTTATTAGGGTCTTCCGTCTTCAGCGGAAGACCCTTCTATTATTCTATTGTTTCTTTTTCACTTTTCTTATTAGGGTCTTCCGTCTTCAGCGGAAGACCCTTCTATTATTCTATTGTTTCTTTTTCACTTTTCTTCTTGTTATTATTATTATTAGGGTCTTCCGTCTTCAGCGGAAGACCCTTCTATTATTCTATTGTTTCTTTTTCACTTTTCTTATTATTATTATTATTATTATTATTATTATTATTCTTTTTTTGTCTTACAAATTTTGTGCAGGCGATTTCTCGGAGATGGCTCTTTCGATTTCTTTCAAATTTACAGGGATAATGCCCCGTCTTGTGAAGTTTATACCGCCGCGACAGTTTTTCGAAATTCACTTCCTGTCGGAAGTTATCGTCAGTTTACGATTTTTAAAAGTCAATTTTGTCTGCGACGTTTCTCAAAAACGAGTGAAGATATTGGAATTAAATTTCTAGAGATGATAGATCTACCGTTTTTCTGGTGCACCTCGGTCAAGAGAATGGCCGCCGTCGCTTCCGTTTGTCACCGGAAGCAAATTTAAAAAATTAAATTTTTCAACTTTTTTATGTTAAAATATTTTTCTGTAGGGTTGATAGTGACCCTTTTTCTGATTCAGAATATGTAATTTGTTTTAAAATCGATCGACGCATTCTCCAGATATTAAGGGTCAAAGTCCTGAAGCGAGAGTCCGAGTAGCTCAGTCGTTAGAGTCGTGGACATATGCCCAGGCGACCCGGGTTCAAGCACCAAGTGCCGCAAAATTTTTCAACTCATTTTTCGCTTAGACCTACGATTTTATCTTTAAAATGATGAATTCTGTTCTTTTCCGTTTTAATTTTGTAAAAGAAGTTACAATAATAGCGCTTTCCCCCGTATTTGTGTATTGAGATCTAGTTAAAATGTTCAGAAAAATGAATAGTTACAACTTTAATAACACGCTTATACATTGTTCTAACACATGTATATCATTTAGTAATTGTGTTATATGTAATATTTACAATTTAATATTTTAAGTTTAATACAGAAGTCACCGACACTCCACGCCCCCCCCCCCCCCCCCCCAAATCACAAAATCGTTTAGTTTTTCTGGCCTGCTTTTTCTTGATCTTTGATCTTGGACCTTTAATTTCAACCTATTACCATTCTAGATTACTGTACTAATGACCAGACCAATTCGTTCATTTTTAACAGAGATATGAATTTTGGGACATTTGAGTTTCGATTAGCGTGCTTGACATGTACTGTAGAAAAAAATTCTAACTCCCGAACCCTTCACTTGATCCTAATGAAATTTTGTGTAAATGTACCTCGGACCCTATTCTTATTGTCTGCCAAATATGCAGCGGATTGAACAATTTAGAAGAAATTCCTGAGATCAAACGGCGAGTATTGCGTGTACGGGGAATTAAAATTTACACAGTACACGGGATGTAAGCAGCCGTGTAATATATCTGGTGCATGTATATTTCTTGTTTTCCGTTTAGTCTGTATCTACGATAGCGTGTGAACTACTTATGAATGTTAGAAATGTCAAAATTACTGTCATCGAATTTTTACCGAATAAATTTACATGTTATTGATTTCGTTATTTCTACATTTATAAAGATTTTATCAATCCTGTTGAAATAAAACAGTCATACATAATAGTAAACGACACGAAAAAAAATCTCATCGCTTGAAATACATGTGTGAAATGCATCAGTCATTGTTTTAGGACTTACCCTAATTGTCGTTAACCGAATCCGAGATCCACACCTCAAAATTCTACTTTCGATTTATTTACGACGAAAATCAAGTTCGGGCTATATAATTCTATGTAAGAAAAAAATTCGTAAAAAATCGAAATAATTTTCTCGTGAGAAAAATGATAGATAGCAGTGTTCTATGATACATTACGCATTATCTAACATCAAAAAATGCGCATGCGATACGGCATTTTCTCAAGTTTTCTAGCTGCGAACATGCCTACCCCCCAAACCACGTGTTTTCAAGCTGTTTGTAAACAGACTGCGCGCACCCCATGAAGTCGGCCTATATGCCCTTTAAGAAATAGTTCCCGATAAAAGTAGAATCAAATTTACAAACTACAGAAATTTCCCTAATCAGAGATATCATTTTTATTCAAATCAAATATGGGAAAATGCAAAATGCGGGCAAGAGAAAAAAATATTCCCTATAAATGTATGGAACTACAATTGACTAAGTTCATTTTCATTGGTGGATTACCGGTGTGATAACTCTAATCTCGCCGGAGCCAAGATTTGCTCTTTCTCTCCTTTTCTTTCTCTCCATTTTTTTTTTTTTTTTTTTTTTTTGATTTTCTAACAAAAATACTCTTCACAAAGGGGTTGCTGGAATGTAGTACAAGTTGAAAAACACTGTTCCATTTAAATTAAGACAAAAACAGACCTTATTTATTAGGGTCTTCCGTCTTCAGCGGAAGACCCTTCTATTATTCTATTGTTTCTTTTTCACTTTTCTTATTATTATTATTATTATTATTATTATTATTATTATTCTTTTTTTGTCTTACAAATTTTGTGCAGGCGATTTCTCGGAGATGGCTCTTTCGATTTCTTTCAAATTTACAGGGATAATGCCCCGTCTTGTGAAGTTTATACCGCCGCGACAGTTTTTCGAAATTCACTTCCTGTCGGAAGTTATCGTCAGTTTACGATTTTTAAAAGTCAATTTTGTCTGCGACGTTTCTCAAAAACGAGTGAAGATATTGGAATTAAATTTCTAGAGATGATAGATCTACCGTTTTTCTGGTGCACCTCGGTCAAGAGAATGGCCGCCGTCGCTTCCGTTTGTCACCGGAAGCAAATTTAAAAAATTAAATTTTTCAACTTTTTTATGTTAAAATATTTTTCTGTAGGGTTGATAGTGACCCTTTTTCTGATTCAGAATATGTAATTTGTTTTAAAATCGATCGACGCATTCTCCAGATATTAAGGGTCAAAGTCCTGAAGCGAGAGTCCGAGTAGCTCAGTCGTTAGAGTCGTGGACATATGCCCAGGCGACCCGGGTTCAAGCACCAAGTGCCGCAAAATTTTTCAACTCATTTTTCGCTTAGACCTACGATTTTATCTTTAAAATGATGAATTCTGTTCTTTTCCGTTTTAATTTTGTAAAAGAAGTTACAATAATAGCGCTTTCCCCCCGTATTTGTGTATTGAGATCTAGTTAAAATGTTCAGAAAAATGAATAGTTACAACTTTAATAACACGCTTATACATTGTTCTAACACATGTATATCATTTAGTAATTGTGTTATATGTAATATTTACAATTTAATATTTTAAGTTTAATACAGAAGTCACCGACACTCCACGCCCCCCCCCCCCCCCCCAAATCACAAAATCGTTTAGTTTTTCTGGCCTGCTTTTTCTTGATCTTTGATCTTGGACCTTTAATTTCAACCTATTACCATTCTAGATTAATGTACTAATGACCAGACCAATTCGTTCATTTTTAACAGAGATATGAATTTTGGGACATTTGAGTTTCGATTAGCGTGCTTGACATGTACTGTAGAAAAAAATTCTAACTCCCGAACCCTTCACTTGATCCTAATGAAATTTTGTGTAAATGTACCTCGGACCCTATTCTTATTGTCTGCCAAATATGCAGCGGATTGAACAATTTAGAAGAAATTCCTGAGATCAAACGGCGAGTATTGCGTGTACGGGGAATTAAAATTTACACAGTACACGGGATGTAAGCAGCCGTGTAATATATCTGGTGCATGTATATTTCTTGTTTTCCGTTTAGTCTGTATCTACGATAGCGTGTGAACTACTTATGAATGTTAGAAATGTCAAAATTACTGTCATCGAATTTTTACCGAATAAATTTACATGTTATTGATTTCGTTATTTCTACATTTATAAAGATTTTATCAATCCTGTTGAAATAAAACAGTCATACATAATAGTAAACGACACGAAAAAAAATCTCATCGCTTGAAATACATGTGTGAAATGCATCAGTCATTGTTTTAGGACTTACCCTAATTGTCGTTAACCGAATCCGAGATCCACACCTCAAAATTCTACTTTCGATTTATTTACGACGAAAATCAAGTTCGGGCTATATAATTCTATGTAAGAAAAAAATTCGTAAAAAATCGAAATAATTTTCTCGTGAGAAAAATGATAGATAGCAGTGTTCTATGATACATTACGCATTATCTAACATCAAAAAATGCGCATGCGATACGGCATTTTCTCAAGTTTTCTAGCTGCGAACATGCCTACCCCCCAAACCACGTGTTTTCAAGCTGTTTGTAAACAGACTGCGCGCACCCCATGAAGTCGGCCTATATGCCCTTTAAGAAATAGTTCCCGATAAAAGTAGAATCAAATTTACAAACTACAGAAATTTCCCTAATCAGAGATATCATTTTTATTCAAATCAAATATGGGAAAATGCAAAATGCGGGCAAGAGAAAAAAATATTCCCTATAAATGTATGGAACTACAATTGACTAAGTTCATTTTCATTGGTGGATTACCGGTGTGATAACTCTAATCTCGCCGGAGCCAAGATTTGCTCTTTCTCTCCTTTTCTTTCTCTCCATTTTTTTTTTTTTTTTTTTTTTTTGATTTTCTAACAAAAATACTCTTCACAAAGGGGTTGCTGGAATGTAGTACAAGTTGAAAAACACTGTTCCATTTAAATTAAGACAAAAACAGACCTTATTTATTAGGGTCTTCCGTCTTCAGCGGAAGACCCTTCTATTATTCTATTGTTTCTTTTTCACTTTTCTTATTATTATTATTAGGGTCTTCCGTCTTCAGCGGAAGACCCTTCTATTATTCTATTGTTTCTTTTTCACTTTTCTTATTATTATTATTCTTTTTTGTCTTACAAATTTTGTGCAGGCGATTTCTCGGAGATGGCTCAATCGATTTTCTTCAAATTTTCAGGGATAATGCCTCGTCATCTGAAGTTTATACCGCTGCGACAGTTTTTGAAAATTCACTTCCGGTCGGAAGTTATCGTCGTTAAACGATTTTTAAAAGTCAATTTTGTCTGCGACGTTTCTAAAAAACTAGTAAAGATTTAGACCTGAAATTTTCAGAGATGATAGATCTAGATATTTTCTGGTGCACCTCGGTCCAGAGAATGTCCGCCGTCACTTCCGGTCGGCACCGGAAGTAAATTTCAAAAATCGAATTTTTCAACTTTTTTATTTTAAAATAATTTTCTATAGGTTTGACAGTGACCCTTTTACTGATTCCGAATATGTAATTTGTTTCAAAATCGGTTAACGCATTCTCGAGATATTAAGCGTCAAAGTCCTGAAGCGAGAGCCCGAGTAGCTCAGTCGTTATGGTCGTGGACAGTTCCCAGGCGACCCGGGTTCAAGCCCCGAGTGCCGAAAAATTTTTTTTCGTTTTTTTAGCGTAGACTCACAATTTTATCTTTAAAACGATGAGTTTTATCTCATTTCTTCCAAAATCGGACGGAAGACCCACTCGTTGCTCGCAACGAGAACGATCTAGTTATTATTATTATTCTTTTTTTTTCTTACCGATTTTGTGCAGACGATTTCTCGGAGATGGCTCGATCGATTTCATTCAAATTTGCAGGATCAACGCAGTTTTATCTGAAGTTGATCGCTTTTTAAACATTTTTGAAAATACACTTCCGGTCGGAAGTTATCGTCCGTTTACGATTTCAAAAAGTCAATTTTGTCTGTCAGGTTTCTCAAAAACGAGTAAAGATAAGGGGCTGAAATTTTCAGAGATGATAGATCTACCTATTTTCTGGTGCACCTCGGTCAAGAGAATGCCAGCCGTCACTTCCGGTCGTCACCGGAAGCAAATTTGAAAAATTTTAATTTTTCGACTTTTTTATTTTTTAATATTTTTCTTTAAATTTTTTAAAGTTGATAGTGACCCTTTTTCTGATTCAGAATATGTAATTTGTTTTAAAATCGATCAACGCATTCTCGAGATATTAAGCGTCAAAGTCCTGAAGCGAGAGCCCGAGTAGCTCAGTCGTTATGGTCGTGGACACTGCCCAGGCGACCCGGGTTCAAGCCCCGAGTGCCGCAAAAATTTTTTTTCGTTTTTTTTGCGTAGACTTACGATTTTATCTTTAAAATGATGGGATTTATCTCATTTATTCAAAAATCGGACGGAAGACCCACTCGTTGCTCGCAACGAGAACGATCTAGTTATTATTATTATTATTCTTTTTTTGTCTTACAAATTTTGTGCAGGCGATTTCTCGGAGATGGCTTGTTCGATTTCGTTCAAATTTTCAGGGATAATGCCTCGTCAACTGAAGTTTATACCGCTGCGACAGTTTTTCAAAATTCCCTTCCGGTCGGAAATTATTGTCGTTTAACGATTTTTAAAAGTCGATTTTGTCTGCGACGTTTCTCAAAAACGAGTAAAGATTTAGAGCTGTAATTTTCAGAGATGATAGATCTATCTTTTTTCTAATGTACCTCGGTCAAGAGAATGTCCGCCGACACTTCCGGTCGTCACCGGAAGGAAATTTCAAAAATCGATTTTTTCAACTTTTTTGTTTTAAAATATTTTTCTGCAGGGTTGATAGTGACCCTTTTACTGATTCAGAATATGTATTTTGTTTTAAAATCGATCAACGCATTCTCGAGATATTAAGCGTCAAAGTCCTGAAGCGAGAGCCCGAGTAGCTCAGTCGTTATGGTCGTGGACAGTGCCCAGGCGACCCGGGTTCAAGCCCCGCGTGCCGCAAAAATTTTTTTCGTTTTTTTTTTGCGTAGACTCACAATTTTATCTTTAAAACGATGAGTTTTATCTCATTTATTCAAAAATCGGACGGAAGACCCACTCGTTGCTCGCAACGAGAACGATCTAGTTGTTATTATTATTATTCTTTTTTTTTCTTACCGATTTTGTGCAGACGATTTCTCGGAGATGGCTCGATCGATTTCCTTTAAATTTTCAAGATTAACGCGATTTTATCTGAAGTTGATTGTTTTTTATCCATTTTTGAAAATACACTTCCGGTCGGAAGTTATCGTCCGTTTACGCTTTTAAAAAGTCAATTTTGTCTGTCAGGTTTCTCAAAAACGAGCTAAGATATAGGGCTCAAATTTTCAGATATGATAGATCTACCTTTTTTCTGGTGCACCTCGGTCAAGAGAATGTCAGCCGTTACTTGCGGTCGTCACCGGAAAGAAATTTGAAAAATTGAATTTTTCATCTTTTTTTATTTTTTAATATTTTTCTTTGAAATTTTTATACTCTTTAGTGACCCTTTTACTGATTCAGAATATGTAATTTGTTTTAAAATCCATCAATGCAGTCTCGAGATATTAAGCGTCAAAGTCCTGAAGCGAGAGTCCGAGTAGCTCAGTCGTTATGGTCGTGGACAGTGCCCAGGCGACCCGGGTTCAAGCCCCGAGTGCCGCAAATTTTTTTAACTCATTTTTAGATAAGACCTACGATTTTATCTTTAAAATGATGGATTCTGTTCTTCTCCGTTTTAATTTTGTAAAATAAGTTACAATAATAGCGTTTTGCCCCGTATTTGTGTATTGAGATCCTTAGCTATGTATTCATTCTGAAATAAAGTTAAAATGTTGAGAAAAATAAATATTTGCATCTTTAATACAACGCTTATACATTGTTCTAACATGTGTATTTCATTTAGTAATTGTGTAATATGTAATATTTAGAATTGAATATTCTACGTTTAATATAGAAGTCACCCGCAATTCATAAAATCACTTAGTTTTTCTGGTCTGCTTTTTCTTGATCTTTGACCTTTACTTTCAACCTAGTACCATTCTAGATTACTGTACTAATGACCAGACCAATTCGTTCATTTTTAACAGAGTTATGAATTTTTCGGCATTTGCGTTTCAATTGGCGTGCTTGACATGTACTGTAGAAAAAAATTCTAACTTCCGAGCCCTTCACTCAATCCTTATGAAAATTCGTGTAAATGTACCTCGGACCCAATTCTTATTGTCTGCCAAATATGTTCCGGATTAAGCAATTTAGAAGAAATTCCTGAGATCAAACGGCGAGTATTGCCTGTACGTGGAGTTAAAATTTACACAGTACACGCACCGCCCCCCCCCCCCACCTTCCGATTCACAAAATCATGTAGTTTTTCTGGCCCGATTTTACTTGATCTTTGATATTGGACCTTTACTTTCAGCCTAGTACCAATCTAGATTACTGTACTAATGGCCAGAGAAGTTCGTTTTATTTTAACAGAGTTATGAATTTTTGGGCATTTGAGTTTCGATTAGCGTGCTTCACATTTACTGTAGAAAAAAATTCTAACTCCCGAGCCCTTCATTCAATCCTAATGAAATCTCGTGTAAATGTACCTCGGACACAGTCTAATTGTCTGCCAAATATGCAGCGGATTGAACAATTTAGAAGAAATTCCTGAGATCAAACGGCAGGCATTGCCTGTACGGGGAATTAAAATTGACACAGTACACGGGATGTAAGCAGCCGTGTAATATTTCTGGTGCATGTATATTTCTTGTTTTCAGTTTAGTCTGTATCTACGATAGCGTGTGAACTACTTATGAATGTTAGAACTGTGAAAATTACTGTTATCGATTTTTTACCGAATAAATTTACATGTTACTGATTTCGTTATTTCTACATTTATCAAGATTTTATCAATCCTGGCGTAATAAAACAGACAAACATAATAGTAAACGACACGAAAAAAAATTCTCAACGCTGAAATACATGTGTAAAATGCATCAGTCATTGTTTTAGGATTCCTCAAAATTCTACTTTCGATTTATTTACGACGAAAATCAAGCTCTGGCCTTTTCACCCCCCTCTACAAACAAACACGCATCGATATTTCAAATGACCTTGCATTGTTACAAAACCAGAATAATCAGACATCTTACACGTTGTTTTTCATCTCATACAAAAAATCAGCTCCTGTCCCGTGCGGAAACGCCCCAAATTCAAAGAGAAATTCGGGAATTATTTTGCGTCAGCCATGTTTTGACGTGAACCTTCGCTGAAATTCTGCTATGACACCTGCATAAGTTGGGTGTTCTAATCTCGCCGGAGCCACAAGATTTGTTCTTTCTCTCCTTTTCTTTCTCCCCATGTTTTCTTTTTTTTTTTTTTTTTTTTTTTTTTTTTTGATTTTCTAACAAAAATATTATTCACAAAGGGGTTGTTGGAATGAAGTACACGTTGAAAAACACTATTCCTTCCATTAAGATTAAGACAAAAACAGACCTTATTTATTAGGGTCTTCCGTCTTCAGCGGAAGACCCTTCTATTATTCTATTGTTTCTTTTTCACTTTTCTTATTAGGGTCTTCCGTCTTCAGCGGAAGACCCTTCTATTATTCTATTGTTTCTTTTTCACTTTTCTTATTATTATTAGGGTCTTCCGTCTTCAGCGGAAGACCCTTCTATTATTCTATTGTTTCTTTTTCACTTTTCTTATTTTTCTTTTTTTTTTTCTTACAAATTTTGTGCAGGCGATTTCTCGAAGATGGCTCAATCGATTTCATTCAAATTTTCAGGGCTAATGCCTCGTCATCTGAAGTTTATACCGCCATAACAATTTTGCAAGATTCACTTCCGGTCGGAAGTTATAGTCGTTTTACGATTTTTAAAAGTCAATTTTGTCTGCGACGTTTCTCAAAATCGAGTTAAGATAGAGGATTGAAGTTTTCAGAGATGATAGATTTCCCACTTTTCTGGTGCACCTCGGTCAAATGAATGTCCGCCGTCACTTCCGGTCGTTATCGGAAGCAACTTTTAAAAAATGAATTTTTCAACTTTTTTGTTTTAAAATGTTTTTCTGTAGGATTGATAGTGACCATTTTACTGATTCAGAATATGTAATTTGTTTTAAAATCGATCAACGCGTTCTCGTGATATTAAGCATCAAAGTCCTTAAGCGAGAGTCCGAGTCCGAGTTAGAGTCGTGGACATGTGCCCAGGCGACCCGGGTTCAAGCCCCGAGTGCCGATTGTTGTTTCTTACTGTATAGTGCTTGGATTCACATATATATCTTTGAAATAATGGATTATACAAATTTCCCTTTTTGTTTTTAATTCTTCTTTATGGTATAATTTTTGGGATTCAAATTTAATTTTTTTATTTTGAAAAAATTATAAAATTTTAATTAAACTCAAAATATCTGGAACTGATTTTAAAAAACCATATTTAACCCGCGCTTCCAATATTACGTCTAATGACATGTATTTTAAATTCATTGAAAGAAATTGAAATTTTTCAAAATTTCAAACTCATTTAAATCGTGTTAAAATGACCTCAGACTAATTGTAAATCATGATATCAAAGTTGCGCTTGCAATTCTGCGTCTGATGATATCATTTTCGAATTGATTTGATGAAATTTAAATTTTACACAATTTTTAAATTTATTCAAATCGTGTTAAAATGACCTCAGACTAATTTTAAAACATGATATCTAAGTTACGCTTGCAATTCTGCGTCTGATGACATCTTTCTCGAATTGATTTGATGAAATTTAAATTTTTCAAAATTTTTTTAAATTCATTTAAATCGTGTTTAAATGACCTCAGACTAATTTTTAAACATGATATCTAAGTTGCCTTTGCGATTCTGCGTCTGATGATATCATTTTTGAACTATTTGGATGAAATTTAAATTTTTCAAAAATTTTAAACTCGTTTAAATCGTGTTTAAATGACCTCAGACTAATTTTAGAACATGATATCTAAGTTGCGCTTGCAATTCTGCGTATGATGACATTAATCCCGAATTGATTGGATGAAATTTAAATTTTTCAAAAATTTTAAATTCATTTAAATCGTGTTTAAATGACCTCAGACTAATTTTTAAACATGATATATAAGTTGCGTTTGCAATTCTGCGTCTAATGATATCTTTCTCGAATTGATTGGATGAAATTTACATTTTTCAAAATTTTTAAACTCATTTAAATCGTGTTTAAATGACCTCAGACTAATTTTAAAGCATGATATCTACGTTGCGCTTGCAATTCTGCGTCTGATGACATCTTTCTCGACTTGATTGCATGAAATTTAAGTTTTTAAATTTTTTTAAATTCATTTAAATCGTGTTTAAATGACCTCAGATTAATTTTTAAACATGATATCAAAGTTGCGCTTGCAATTCTGCGTCTGATGATATCATTTTCGAATTGATTTGATGAAATTTAAATTTTACACAATTTTTAAATTTATTCAAATCGTGTTAAAATGACCTCAGACTAATTTTTAAACATGATATCTAAGTTGCCTTTGCGATTCTGAGTCTGATGATATCATTTTTGAACTATTTGGATGAAATTTAAATTTTTTAAAAATTTTAAACTCGTTTAAATCGTGTTTAAATGACCTCAGACTAATTTTAGAACATGATATCTAAGTTGCGCTTGCAATTCTGCGTCTGATGACATCTATCTCCAATTGATTAGATGAAATTAAAATTTTTCAAAAATTTTAAATTTATTTAAATCGTGTTAAAATAACTTCAAACTAATTCCAAATTATGATAACTAAGTTGCGTTTGCAATTCTGCGTCT
>CM035812.1:12452169-12595370 GCA_020458035.1 Magallana ariakensis | reverse complement strand
ATTTTCAAAGACTTGCTAGTACTTTCAACATACTATATCTACTACCAAAAATTTATATAAAATAGATTTTGTCAAAGATTTAAATCACAAATATAAAGGAAAACACATAACTGTGTAGCATAGGCGTCGAAACCGGAGAGGCCATGGGGGGGGGGGGTGGGCTTAGCACCCCTCCTCACACTTATTCTGTAAAATTATACATAACCGTAACGAAAGACCTTTTTTTGCTTGTCAAGATTTTTGATAAGTTTAGTCCCCCCCCCCCCCCCCAATTTCAATTTGCTTTGACGCCACTGTGTAGTTTTTTAAACTGCAAATCATGTTAGCTATCAAGAAGTTCATCCCGACGACGCGATGAAAACAGAACGCTTTGGTTGTGTTTATATAAAATAACTTACCGAAATAAGGTTTCTTAAGCCTTTAATTCTACCACCAGTAAGCATCCTTATTCAATATTTTCAATTTCGAATCATTTGTGTTTGTTTTATGAAACATCAACAACTGTTCCTCGTTCGAGTCAATTCAAACTAACGAGCATTCACAACTTTGTGTATGTCAACAAACTTGATTATTTAAGTCTTCTGATTAGTATTTGCATTTAATCAAAAGATTAAGCTCTAGGATCATTTCATCTAAGATCAGTTCTAACAGCATTTAGAATCATTTAGAGCTAAAAAATTATTTCAAAGTTTATTTCAGTGAAATTTTACATTAAAACAGTTAGATTTATCTTCGAATTGACGTACTAAATTGTATGGCGCAATGTCACAATAACCGCATAACACAACGTTGCATTATCTTTAAAACTTTGAAAAAAATCAATTCGGTCATATAAGGGACTGTCTCATAAGCTTCATAATATAATTCAAACTGTATAAGATAAATAGAACATCTATAATTATGTGATATTATATTTGTTTTATCCAACTCATTGAACTGGTTATATTCGCTCGGCAAGCCTCGCGAATATATACACCATTTCAACTCTTTGGATAATGCAAATATAAAATCACACAATATAGATATATATGAAAGCACACAGATCGAGTAAAACATAAGCGCTTTCATTTTCTTCAGATGTTTTACACTACTAACATGGTAACGTTTGTTATGACGTCATAATAGTTCAACGGCGT
This sequence comes from Magallana ariakensis, assembly GCA_020458035.1. Classification (NCBI taxonomy): domain Eukaryota; kingdom Metazoa; phylum Mollusca; class Bivalvia; order Ostreida; family Ostreidae; genus Magallana; species Magallana ariakensis. The sequence goes on along the minus strand of CM035812.1, from coordinate 12,594,234 downwards.
CTTCAAGTCTCTTAATGACGTCATATTTTCCCGTATTTTTAGATTTCACAAGACTTTTTATAACAGATTATATTACACAGTCAAAACATGAATAAAACATTTAGAATGCTCAGAGGTTACATTAAGCTATTCAATTTAGGTTTAAAAGTTCTTATAAAATGATTTTCTTTATCACGCCTTTCAACAGTATTAGAATTTTACATTTTATAGTGATAACATGTTTTCTATACGGCCACATTTGTCATCCCCCCTTCCCGCCACGACCCCCTCCCCTCTAAATAAAAGCCTCAGACACTGCCCTATGGGCAGTGAATTTCACAATCTAAGAACAGTACACTATTACCCAAAATTTCAAGCCATTATCTAAAAGCATTGTTGAGAAACGCCGTGGACAAAATTACTTTTTGAAAATTTTAAAAATGACGTAACGTAAAAACAGAAGTAACGTTGTCATTCAAACTTTAACATCTTTAAGGAATCTTAAAAATTTGAACGAAATCGATCCAGCCATCTCCGAGAAATCGTCTGCACAAAATCGGTATGAACAAAAAAGAATAATAATATAAAAAAAAAGTGAAAAAGAAACAATAGAATAATAGAAAGTTCTTCCGCTGAAGACGGAAGAACCTAAAAATAATACTGAAGAATTTCCAACAGAATCAGTACAAGGTCTTCCGTTGGAAACGGAAAACCTTAACAAGAGGGTCTTCCTTTGGAAACGGAAGACCCTAAAAAAAGTGAAAAAGAAACAATAGAATAATAGAAGGGTATTCCGCTGAGACGGAAGACCCTAATAATAAGAGTGAAAAAGAAACAATATAATAATAGAAGGGTCTTCCGCTAAAACGGAAGACCCTAATAATAATAGAGCAAAAGGAACAAAACAATAACAAGAAGATCTTCCTTTGGAAACGGAAGACCTTAATAATTATAGGGGGAAAAAACAAAGCAATAACAATAAGGCCTTTCGTTGGAAACGGAAGACCTTAAAAAACATGATGACTATGTGTAAAATATTTAATTCAAATGTGTATATGCAAGCAAAAAAATTGGAAAAGAAGTTCTACTCACGAATTTTACACAATTCCCCTTGATAACCAGCATCACATCCAGTCAAGCATCTCCCATTGGTCTTGGAACACTGGTTTACGTCACGACAGTGTCCACATGTTTCTTTGCAGTCACGACCATACGATCCTCTGTCACATGCTGTACATTAGATTCAATTTCATTGAGGTTATATATATTGGATATATGTAATAATGCAATGATGTTACATGTATATAATTATTTATCATTTTGAACTCATTCTCGTATAATCATATAAAGACTGTAATTCCATTATAACAGTAGCTCGATATATCAATAAGACATGCGCAGGACATCGGATATGTGAGGTACATGTAGGAATGTTAGTTATATACGCGCAATGATACATTTATTAATATTATTTTCATAATAATTAGTAAAAGCGATTATACAATGCTCATCTAACTAATACAGTAATTTATATAGACACAATGCTGTGTCTTCATAGTTTCCGACTATGGTAATATGGATTCAGAAAACCCCATGTTAGTATTGTAAAACATCTGAAGAAAATGAAAGAGCTTATGTTTTACTCGATCTTTGTGTTTTCATTTATCTAAGTTTACATGCACCACAAACATTACACTGCTGCTTATATCCCGTGTACTGTGTAAATTTTAATTCCCCTTACTAGGTCACACGGTTAGTATACACTACACGTATGATATATATATATATATATATATATATATCATACGTGTAGTGTATACTAACCGTGTGATAAACCTTTGCTTTATCAAACGGCTGATGCTTTATCAAATACTTACGGTCCAAACTATTTTTAACACAGCCCCTCGCTTCAACGCTTCAGTGATCTATTTTCAAAGACTTGCTAGTACTTTCAACATACTATATCTACTACCAAAAATTTATATAAAATAGATTTTGTCAAAGATTTAAATCACAAATATAAAGGAAAACACATAACTGTGTAGCATAGGCGTCGAAACCGGAGAGGCCATGGGGGGGGGGGCTTAGCACCCCTCCTCACACTTATTCTGTAAAATTATACATAACCGTAACGAAAGACCTTTTTTTGCTTGTCAAGATTTTTGATAAGTTTAGTCCCCCCCCCCCCCAATTTCAATTTGCTTTGACGCCACTGTGTAGTTTTTTAAACTGCAAATCATGTTAGCTATCAAGAAGTTCATCCCGACGACGCGATGAAAACAGAACGCTTTGGTTGTGTTTATATAAAATAACTTACCGAAATAAGGTTTCTTAAGCCTTTAATTCTACCACCAGTAAGCATCCTTATTCAATATTTTCAATTTCGAATCATTTGTGTTTGTTTTATGAAACATCAACAACTGTTCCTCGTTCGAGTCAATTCAAACTAACGAGCATTCATAACTTTGTGTATGTCAACAACTTGATTATTTAAGTCTTCTGATTAGTATTTGCATTTAATCAAAAGATTAAGCTCTAGGATCATTTCATCTAAGATCAGTTCTAACAGCATTTAGAATCATTTAGAGCTAAAAAATTATTTCAAAGTTTATTTCAGTGAAATTTTACATTAAAACAGTTAGATTTATCTTCGAATTGACGTACTAAATTGTATGGCGCAATGTCACAATAACCGCATAACACAACGTTGCATTATCTTTAAAACTTTGAAAAAAATCAATTCGGTCATATAAGGGACTGTCTCATAAGCTTCATAATATAATTCAAACTGTATAAGATAAATAGAACATCTATAATTATGTGATATTATATTTGTTTTATCCAACTCATTGAACTGGTTATATTCGCTCGGCAAGCCTCGCGAATATATACACCATTTCAACTCTTTGGATAATGCAAATATAAAATCACACAATATAGATATATATGAAAGCACACAGATCGAGTAAAACATAAGCGCTTTCATTTTCTTCAGATGTTTTACACTACTAACATGGTAACGTTTGTTATGACGTCATAATAGTTCAACGGCGTCTTCAAGTCTCTTAATGACGTCATATTTTCCCGTATTTTTAGATTTCACAAGACTTTTTATAACAGATTATATTACACAGTCAAAACATGAATAAAACATTTAGAATGCTCAGAGGTTACATTAAGCTATTCAATTTAGGTTTAAAAGTTCTTATAAAATGATTTTCTTTATCACGCCTTTCAACAGTATTAGAATTTTACATTTTATAGTGATAACATGTTTTCTATACGGCCACATTTGTCATCCCCCCTTCCCGCCACGACCCCCTCCCCTCTAAATAAAAGCCTCAGACACTGCCCTATGGGCAGTGAATTTCACAATCTAAGAACAGTACACTATTACCCAAAATTTCAAGCCATTATCTAAAAGCATTGTTGAGAAACGCCGTGGACAAAATTACTTTTTGAAAATTTTAAAAATGACGTAACGTAAAAACAGAAGTAACGTTGTCATTCAAACTTTAACATCTTTAAGGAATCTTAAAAATTTGAACGAAATCGATCCAGCCATCTCCGAGAAATCGTCTGCACAAAATCGGTATGAACAAAAAAGAATAATAATATAAAAAAAAAAGTGAAAAAGAAACAATAGAATAATAGAAAGTTCTTCCGCTGAAGACGGAAGAACCTAAAAATAATACTGAAGAATTTCCAACAGAATCAGTACAAGGTCTTCCGTTGGAAACGGAAAACCTTAACAAGAGGGTCTTCCTTTGGAAACGGAAGACCCTAAAAAAAGTGAAAAAGAAACAATAGAATAATAGAAGGGTATTCCGCTGAGACGGAAGACCCTAATAATAAGAGTGAAAAAGAAACAATATAATAATAGAAGGGTCTTCCGCTAAAACGGAAGACCCTAATAATAATAGAGCAAAAGGAACAAAACAATAACAAGAAGATCTTCCTTTGGAAACGGAAGACCTTAATAATCATAGGGGGAAAAAACAAAGCAATAACAATAAGGCCTTTCGTTGGAAACGGAAGACCTTAAAAAACATGATGACTATGTGTAAAATATTTAATTCAAATGTGTATATGCAAGCAAAAAAATTGGAAAAGAAGTTCTACTCACGAATTTTACACAATTCCCCTTGATAACCAGCATCACATCCAGTCAAGCATCTCCCATTGGTCTTGGAACACCGGTTTACGTCACGACAGTGTCCACATGTTTCTTTGCAGTCACGACCATACGATCCTCTGTCACATACTGTACATTAGATTCAATTTCATTGAGGTTATATATATTGGATATATGTAATAATGCAATGATGTTACATGTATATAATTATTTATCATTTTGAACTCATTCTCGTATAATCATATAAAGACTGTAATTCCATTATAACAGTAGCTCGATATATCAATAAGACATGCGCAGGACATCGGATATGTGAGGTACATGTAGGAATGTTAGTTATATACGCGCAATGATACATTTATTAATATTATTTTCATAATAATTAGTAAAAGCGATTATACAATGCTCATCTAACTAATACAGTAATTTATATAGACACAATGCCGTGTCTTCATAGTTTCCGACTATGGTAATATGGATTCAGAAAACCTCATAGGTTGATTAAGATAATCACATAAGACCCAAACACTATCGGTATTATAATAAAATAATGATATATATATATATATATATATATATATATATATATATATATATATATATATATATATATATATATATATCCAAGAAACGTCACCATGTTAGTATTGTAAAACATCTGAAGAAAATGAAAGAGCTTATGTTTTACTCGATCTTTGTGTTTTCATTTATCTAAGTTTACATGCACCAGAAACATTACACGGCTGCTTATATCCCGTGTACTGTGTAAATTTTAATTCCCCTTACTAGGTCACACGGTTAGTATACACTACACGTATGATATATATATATATATATATATATATATATATATATATATATATATATATATATATATATATATATATATATATATATCATACGTGTAGTGTATACTAACCGTGTGATAAACCTTTGCTTTATCAAACGGCTGATGCTTTATCAAATACTTACGGTCCAAACTATTTTTAACACAGCCCCTCGCTTCAACGCTTCAGTGATCTATTTTCAAAGACTTGCTAGTACTTTCAACATACTATATCTACTACCAAAAATTTATATAAAATAGATTTTGTCAAAGATTTAAATCACAAATATAAAGGAAAACACATAACTGTGTAGCATAGGCGTCGAAACCGGAGAGGCCATGGGGGGGGGGGGGGGGGGCTTAGCACCCCTCCTCACACTTATTCTGTAAAATTATACATAACCGTAACGAAAGACCTTTTTTTGCTTGTCAAGATTTTTGATAAGTTTAGTCCCCCCCCCCCCAATTTCAATTTGCTTCGACGCCACTGTGTTGTTTTTTAAACTGCAAATCATGTTAGCTATCAAGAAGTTCATCCCGACGACGCGATGAAAACAGAACGCTTTGGTTGTGTTTATATAAAATAACTTACCGAAATAAGGTTTCTTAAGCCTTTAATTCTACCACCAGTAAGCATCCTTATTCAATATTTTCAATTTCGAATCATTTGTGTTTGTTTTATGAAACATCAACAACTGTTCCTCGTTCGAGTCAATTCAAACTAACGAGCATTCACAACTTTGTGTATGTCAACAAACTTGATTATTTAAGTCTTCTGATTAGTATTTGCATTTAATCAAAAATTAAGCTCTAGGATCATTTCATCTAAGATCAGTTCTAACATCATTTAGAATCATTTAGAGCTAAAAAATTATTTCAAAGTTTATTTCAGTGAAATTTTACATTAAAACAGTTAGATTTATCTTCGAAATGACGTACTAAATTGTATGGCGCAATGTCACAATAACCGCATAACACAACGTTGCATTATCTTTAAAACTTTGAAAAAAATCAATTCGGTCATATAAGGGACTGTCTCATAAGCTTCATAATATAATTCAAACTGTATAAGATAAATAGAACATCTATAATTATGTGATATTATATTTGTTTTATCCAACTCATTGAACTGGTTATATTCGCTCGGCAAGCCTCGCGAATATATACACCATTTCAACTCTTTGGATAATGCAAATATAAAATCACACAATATAGATATATATGAAAGCACACAGATCGAGTAAAACATAAGCGCTTTCATTTTCTTCAGATGTTTTACACTACTAACATGGTAACGTTTGTTATGACGTCATAATAGTTCAACGGCGTCTTCAAGTCTCTTAATGACGTCATATTTTCCCGTATTTTTAGATTTCACAAGACTTTTTATAACAGATTATATTACACAGTCAAAACATGAATAAAACATTTAGAATGCTCAGAGGTTACATTAAGCTATTCAATTTAGGTTTAAAAGTTCTTATAAAATGATTTTCTTTATCACGCCTTTCAACAGTATTAGAATTTTACATTTTATAGTGATAACATGTTTTCTATACGGCCACATTTGTCATCCCCCCTTCCCGCCACGACCCCCTCCCCTCTAAATAAAAGCCTCAGACACTGCCCTATGGGCAGTGAATTTCACAATCTAAGAACAGTACACTATTACCCAAAATTTCAAGCCATTATCTAAAAGCATTGTTGAGAAACGCCGTGGACAAAATTACTTTTTGAAAATTTTAAAAATGACGTAACGTAAAAACAGAAGTAACGTTGTCATTCAAACTTTAACATCTTTAAGGAATCTTAAAAATTTGAACGATATCGATCCAGCCATCTCCGAGAAATCGTCTGCACAAAATCGGTATGAACAAAAAAGAATAATAATATAAAAAAAAAAGTGAAAAAGAAACAATAGAATAATAGAAAGTTCTTCCGCTGAAGACGGAAGAACCTAAAAATAATACTGAAGAATTTCCAACAGAATCAGTACAAGGTCTTCCGTTGGAAACGGAAAACCTTAACAAGAGGGTCTTCCTTTGGAAACGGAAGACCCTAAAAAAAGTGAAAAAGAAACAATAGAATAATAGAAGGGTATTCCGCTGAGACGGAAGACCCTAATAATAAGAGTGAAAAAGAAACAATATAATAATAGAAGGGTCTTCCGCTAAAACGGAAGACCCTAATAATAATAGAGCAAAAGGAACAAAACAATAACAAGAAGATCTTCCTTTGGAATCGGAAGACCTTAATAATTATAGGGGGAAAAAACAAAGCAATAACAATAAGTCCTTTCGTTGGAAACGGAAGACCTTAAAAAACATGATGACTATGTGTAAAATATTTAATTCAAATGTGTATATGCAAGCAAAAAAATTGGAAAAGAAGTTCTACTCACGAATTTTACACAATTCCCCTTGATAACCAGCATCACATCCAGTCAAGCATCTCCCATTGGTCTTGGAACACTGGTTTACGTCACGACAGTGTCCACATGTTTCTTTGCAGTCACGACCATACGATCCTCTGTCACATGCTGTACATTAGATTCAATTTCATTGAGGTTATATATATTGGATATATGTAATAATGCAATGATGTTGCATGTATATAATGATTTATCATTTTGAACTCATTCTCGTATAATCATATAAAGACTGTAATTCCATTATAACAGTAGCTCGATATATCAATAAGACATGCGCAGGACATAGGATATGTGAGGTACATGTAGGAATGTTAGTTATATACGCGCAATGATACATTTATTAATATTATTTTCATAATAATTAGTAAAAGCGATTATACAATGCTCATCTAACTAATACAGTAATTTATATAGACACAATGCTGTGTCTTCATAGCTTCCGACTATGGTAATATGGATTCAGAAAACCTCATAGGTTGATTAAGATAATCATATAAGACTCAAACACTATCGGTATTATAATAAAATAATGAGATATATATATATATATATATATATATATATATATATATATATATATATATATATATATATATATATATATATATATATATCCAAGAAACGTCACCATGTTAGTATTGTAAAACATCTGAAGAAAATGAAAGAGCTTATGTTTTACTCGATCTTTGTGTTTTCATTTATCTAAGTTTACATGCACCAGAAACATTACACGGCCGCTTATATCCCGTGTACTGTGTAAATTTTAATTCCCCTTACTAGGTCACACGGTTAGTATACACTACACGTATGATATATATATATATATATATATATATATATATATATATATATATATATATCTATATATCTATATATATATATATATATATATATATATATATATATATATATATATATATATATATATATCATACGTGTAGTGTATACTAACCGTGTGATAAACCTTTGCTTTATCAAACGGCTGATGCTTTATCAAATACTTACGGTCCAAACTATTTTTAACACAGCCCCTCGCTTCAACGCTTCAGTGATCTATTTTCAAAGACTTGTTAGTACTTTCAACATACTATATCTACTACCAAAAATTTATATCAAATAGATTTTGTCAAAGATTTAAATCACAAATATAAAGGAAAACACATAACTGTGTAGCATAGGCGTCGAAACCGGAGGGGCCATGGGGGGGGGGGGGCTTAGCACCCCTCCTCACACTTATTCTGTAAAATTATACATAACCGTAACGAAAGACCTTTTTTTGCTTGTCAAGATTTTTGATAAGTTTAGTCCCCCCCCCCCCCCCAATTTCAATTTGCTTCGACGCCACTGTGTAGTTTTTTAAACTGCAAATCATGTTAGCTATCAAGAAGTTCATCCCGACGACGCGATGAAAACAGAACGCTTTGGTTGTGTTTATATAAAATAACTTACCGAAATAAGGTTTCTTAAGCCTTTAATTCTACCACCAGTAAGCATCCTTATTCAATATTTTCAATTTCGAATCATTTGTGTTTGTTTTATGAAACATCAACAACTGTTCCTCGTTCGAGTCAATTCAAACTAACGAGCATTCACAACTTTGTGTATGTCAACAAACTTGATTATTTAAGTCTTCTGATTAGTATTTGCATTTAATCAAAAGATTAAGCTCTAGGATCATTTCATCTAAGATCAGTTCTAACATCATTTAGAATCATTTAGAGCTAAAAAATTATTTCAAAGTTTATTTCAGTGAAATTTTACATTAAAACAGTTAGATTTATCTTCGAAATGACGTACTAAATTGTATGGCGCAATGTCACAATAACCGCATAACACAACGTTGCATTATCTTTAAAACTTTGAAAAAAATCAATTCGGTCATATAAGGGACTGTCTCATAAGCTTCATAATATAATTCAAACTGTATAAGATAAATAGAACATCTATAATTATGTGATATTATATTTGTTTTATCCAACTCATTGAACTGGTTATATTCGCTCGGCAAGCCTCGCGAATATATACACCATTTCAACTCTTTGGATAATGCAAATATAAAATCACACAATATAGATATATATGAAAGCACAAAGATCGAGTAAAACATAAGCGCTTTCATTTTCTTCAGATGTTTTACACTACTAACATGGTAACGTTTGTTATGACGTCATAATAGTTCAACGGCGTCTTCAAGTCTCTTAATGACGTCATATTTTCCCGTATTTTTAGATTTCACAAGACTTTTTATAACAGATTATATAACACAGTTAAAACATGAATAAAACATTTAGAATGCTCAGAGGTTACATTAAGCTATTCAATTTAGGTTTAAAAGTTCTTATAAAATGATTTTCTTTATCACGCTTTTCAACAGTATTAGAATTTTACATTTTATAGTGATAACATGTTTTCTATACGGCCACATTTGTCATCCCCCCTTCCCGCCACGACCCCCTCCCCTCTAAATAAAAGCCTCAGACACTGCCCTATGGGCAGTGAATTTCACAATCTAAGAACAGTACACTATTACCCAAAATTTCAAGCCACTATCTAAAAGCATTGTTGAGAAACGCCGTGGACAAAATTACTTTTTGAAAATTTTAAAAATGACGTAACGTAAAAACAGAAGTAACGTTGTCATTCAAACTTTAACATCTTTAAGGAATCTTAAAAATTTGAACGAAATCGATCCAGCCATCTCCGAGAAATCGTCTGCACAAAATCAGTATGAACAAAAAAGAATAATAATATCAAAAAAAAAAGTGAAAAAGAAACAATAGAATAATAGAAAGTTCTTCCGCTGAAGACGGAAGAACCTAAAAATAATACTGAAGAATTTCCAACAGAATCAGTACAAGGTCTTCCGTTGGAAACGGAAAACCTTAACAAGAGGGTCTTCCTTTGGAAACGGAAGACCCTAAAAAAAGTGAAAAAGAAACAATAGAATAATAGAAGGGTATTCCGCTGAGACGGAAGACCCTAATAATAAGAGTGAAAAAGAAACAATATAATAATAGAAGGGTCTTCCGCTAAAACGGAAGACCCTAATAATAATAGAGCAAAAGGAACAAAACAATAACAAGAAGATCTTCCTTTGGAAACGGAAGACCTTAATAATCATAGGGGGAAAAACAAAGCAATAACAATAAGGCCTTTCGTTGGAAACGGAAGACCTTAAAAAACATGATGACTATGTGTAAAATATTTAATTCAAATGTGTATATGCAAGCAAAAAAATTGGAAAAGAAGTTCTACTCACGAATTTTACACAATTTCCCTTGATAACCAGCATCACATCCAGTCAAGCAACTCCCATTGGTCTTGGAACACTGGTTTACGTCACGACAGTGTCCACATGTTTCTTTGCAGTCACGACCATACGATCCTCTGTCACATGCTGTACATTAGATTCAATTTCATTGAGGTTATATATATTGGATATATGTAATAATGCAATGATGTTACATGTATATAATGATTTATCATTTTGAACTCATTCTCGTATAATCATATAAAGACTGTAATTCCATTATAAAAGTAGCTCGATATATCAATAAGACATGCGCAGGACATCGGATATGTGAGGTACATGTAGGAATGTTAGTTATATACGCGCAATGATACATTTATTAATATTATTTTCATAATAATTAGTAAAAGCGATTATACAATGCTCATCTAACTAATACAGTAATTTATATAGACACAATGCTGTGTCTTCATAGTTTCCGACTATGGTAATATGGATTCAGAAAACCTCATAGGTTGATTAAGATAATCACATAAGACTCAAACACTATCGGTATTATAATAAAATAATGAGATATATATATATATATATATATATATATATATATATATATATATATATATATATATATATATATATATATATATCCAAGAAACGTCACCATGTTAGTATTGTAAAACATCTGAAGAAAATGAAAGAGCTTATGTTTTACTCGATCTTTGTGTTTTCATTTATCTATGTTTACATGCACCAGAAACATTACACGGCCGCTTATATCCCGTGTACTGTGTAAATTTTAATTCCCCTTACTAGGTCACACGGTTAGTATACACTACACGTATGATATATATATATATATATATATATATATATATATATATATATATATATATATATATATATATATATATATATATATATATATATATATATATCATACGTGTAGTGTATACTAACCGTGTGATAAACCTTTGCTTTATCAAACGGCTGATGCTTTATCAAATACTTACGGTCCAAACTATTTTTAACACAGCCCCTCGCTTCAACGCTTCAGTGATCTATTTTCAAAGACTTGTTAATACTTTCAACATACTATATCTACTACCAAAAATTTATATCAAATAGATTTTGTCAAAGATTTAAATCACAAATATAAAGGAAAACACATAACTGTGTAGCATAGGCGTCGAAACCGGAGGGGCCATTGGGGGGGGGGGGGCTTAGCACCCCTCCTCACACTTATTCTGTAAAATTATACATAACCGTAACGAAAGACCTTTTTTTGCTTGTCAAGATTTTTGATAAGTTTAGTCCCCCCCCCCCCCCCAATTTCAATTTGCTTCGACGCCACTGTGTAGTTTTTTAAACTGCAAATCATGTTAGCTATCAAGAAGTTCATCCCGACGACGCGATGAAAACAGAACGCTTTGGTTGTGTTTATATAAAATAACTTACCGAAATAAGGTTTCTTAAGCCTTTAATTCTACCACCAGTAAGCATCTTTATTCAATATTTTCAATTTCGAATCATTTGTGTTTGTTTTATGAAACATCAACAACTGTTCCTCGTTCGAGTCAATTCAAACTAACGAGCATTCACAACTTTGTGTATGTCAACAAACTTGATTATTTAAGTCTTCTGATTAGTATTTGCATTTAATCAAAAGATTAAGCTCTAGGATCATTTCATCTAAGATCAGTTCTAACATCATTTAGAATCATTTAGAGCTAAAAAATTATTTCAAAGTTTATTTCAGTGAAATTTTACATTAAAACAGTTAGATTTATCTTCGAAATGACGTACTAAATTGTATGGCGCAATGTCACAATAACCGCATAACACAACGTTGCATTATCTTTAAAACTTTGAAAAAAATCAATTCGGTCATATAAGGGACTGTCTCATAAGCTTCATAATATAATTCAAACTGTATAAGATAAATAGAACATCTATAATTATGTGATATTATATTTGTTTTATCCAACTCATTGAACTGGTTATATTCGCTCGGCAAGCCTCGCGAATATATACACCATTTCAACTCTTTGGATAATGCAAATATAAAATCACACAATATAGATATATATGAAAGCACACAGATCGAGTAAAACATAAGCGCTTTCATTTTCTTCAGATGTTTTACACTACTAACATGGTAACGTTTGTTATGACGTCATAATAGTTCAACGGCGTCTTCAAGTCTCTTAATGACGTCATATTTTCCCGTATTTTTAGATTTCACAAGACTTTTTATAACAGATTATATAACACAGTCAAAACATGAATAAAACATTTAGAATGCTCAGAGGTTACATTAAGCTATTCAATTTAGATTTAAAAGTTCTTATAAAATGATTTTCTTTATCACGCCTTTCAACAGTATTAGAATTTTACATTTTATAGTGATAACATGTTTTCTATACGGCCACATTTGTCATCCCCCCTTCCCGCCACGACCCCCTCCCCTCTAAATAAAAGCCTCAGACACTGCCCTATGGGCAGTGAATTTCACAATCTAAGAACAGTACACTATTACCCAAAATTTCAAGCCACTATCTAAAAGCATTGTTGAGAAACGCCGTGGACAAAATTACTTTTTGAAAATTTTAAAAATGACGTAACGTAAAAACAGAAGTAACGTTGTCATTCAAACTTTAACATCTTTAAGGAATCTTAAAAATTTGAACGAAATCGATCCAGCCATCTCCGAGAAATCGTCTGCACAAAATCAGTATGAACAAAAAAGAATAATAATATAAAAAAAAAAAGTGAAAAAGAAACAATAGAATAATAGAAAGTTCTTCCGCTGAAGACGGAAGAACCTAAAAATAATACTGAAGAATTTCCAACAGAATCAGTACAAGGTCTTCCGTTGGAAACAGAAAACCTTAACAAGAGGGTCTTCCTTTGGAAACGGAAGACCCTAAAAAAAGTGAAAAAGAAACAATAGAATAATAGAAGGGTATTCCGCTGAGACGGAAGACCCTAATAATAAGAGTGAAAAAGAAACAATATAATAATAGAAGGGTCTTCCGCTAAAACGGAAGACCCTAATAATAATAGAGCAAAAGGAACAAAACAATAACAAGAAGATCTTCCTTTGGAAACGGAAGACCTTAATAATCATAGGGGGAAAAAACAAAGCAATAACAATAAGGCCTTTCGTTGGAAACGGAAGACCTTAAAAAACATGATGACTATGTGTAAAATATTTAATTCAAATGTGTATATGCAAGCAAAAAAATTGGAAAAGAAGTTCTACTCACGAATTTTACACAATTCCCCTTGATAACCAGCATCACATCCAGTCAAGCAACTCCCATTGGTCTTGGAACACTGGTTTACGTCACGACAGTGTCCACATGTTTCTTTGCAGTCACGACCATACGATCCTCTGTCACATGCTGTACATTAGATTCAATTTCATTGAGGTTATATATATTGGATATATGTAATAATGCAATGATGTTACATGTATATAATTATTTATCATTTTGAACTCATTCTCGTATAATCATATAAAGACTGTAATTCCATTATAAAAGTAGCTCGATATATCAATAAGACATGCGCAGGACATCGGATATGTGAGGTACATGTAGGAATGTTAGTTATATACGCGCAATGATACATTTATTAATATTATTTTCATAATAATTAGTAAAAGCGATTATACAATGCTCATCTAACTAATACAGTAATTTATATAGACACAATGCTGTGTCTTCATAGTTTCCGACTATGGTAATATGGATTCAGAAAACCTCATAGGTTGATTAAGATAATCATATAAGACCCAAACACTATCGGTATTATAATAAAATAATGAGATATATATATATATATATATATATATATATATATATATATATATATATATATATATATATATATATATATATATATATATCCAAGAAACGTCACCATGTTAGTATTGTAAAACATCTGAAGAAAATGAAAGAGCTTATGTTTTACTCGATCTTTGTGTTTTCATTTATCTAAGTTTACATGCACCAGAAACATTACACGGCTGCTTATATCCCGTGTACTGTGTAAATTTTAATTCCCCTTACTAGGTCACACGGTTAGTATACACTACACGTATGATATATATATATATATATATATATATATATATATATATATATATATATATATATATATATATATATATATATATATATATATATATCATACGTGTAGTGTATACTAACCGTGTGATAAACCTTTGTTTTATCAAACGGCTGATGCTTTATCAAATACTTACGGTCTAAACTATTTTTAACACAGCCCCTCGCTTCAACGCTTCAGTGATCTATTTTCAAAGACTTGCTAGTACTTCAACATACTATATCTACTACCAAAAATTTATATAAAATAGATTTTGTCAAAGATTTAAATCACAAATATAAAGGAAAACACATAACTGTGTAGCATAGGCGTCGAAACCGGAGGGGCCATGGGGGGGGGGGGGGGGGCTTAGCACCCCTCCTCACACTTATTCTGTAAAATTATACATAACCGTAACGAAAGACTTTTTTTGCTTGTCAAGATTTTTGATAAGTTTAGTCCCCCCCCCCCCCGATTTCAATTTGCTTCGACGCCACTGTGTAATTTTTTAAACTGCAAATCATGTTAGCTATTAAGAAGTTCATCCCGACGACGCGATGAAAACAGAACGCTTTGGTTGTGTTTATATAAAATAACTTACCGAAATAAGGTTTCTTAAGCCTTTAATTCTACCACCAGTAAGCATCCTTATTCAATATTTTCAATTTCGAATCATTTGTGTTTGTTTTATGAAACATCAACAACTGTTCCTCGTTCGAGTCAATTCAAACTAACGAGCATTCACAACTTTGTGTATGTCAACAAACTTGATTATTTAAGTCTTCTGATTAGTATTTGCATTTAATCAAAAGATTAAGCTCTAGGATCATTTCATCTAAGATCAGTTCTAACATCATTTAGAATCATTTAGAGCTAAAAAATTATTTCAAAGTTTATTTCAGTGAAATTTTACATTAAAACAGTTAGATTTATCTTCGAAATGACGTACTAAATTGTATGGCGCAATGTCACAATAACCGCATAACACAACGTTGCATTATCTTTAAAACTTTGAAAAAAATCAATTCGGTCGTATAAGGGACTGTTTCATAAGCTTCATAATATAATTCAAACTATATAAGATAAATAGAACATCTATAATTATGTGATATTATATTTGTTTTATTCAACTCATTGAACTGGTTATATTCGCTCGGCAAGCCTCGCGAATATATACACCATTTCAACTCTTTGGATAATGCAAATATAAAATCACACAATATAGATATATATGAAAGCACACAGATCGAGTAAAACATAAGCGCTTTCATTTTCTTCAGATGTTTTACACTACTAACATGGTAACGTTTGTTATGACGTCATAATAGTTCAACGGCGTCTTCAAGTCTCTTAATGACGTCATATTTTCCCGTATTTTTAGATTTCACAAGACTTTTTATAACAGATTATATAACACAGTCAAAACATGAATAACACATTTAGAATGCTCAGAGGTTACATTAAGCTATTCAATTTAGGTTTAAAAGTTCTTATAAAATGATTTTCTTTATCACGCCTTTCAACAGTATTAGAATTTTACATTTTATAGTGATAACATGTTTTCTATACGGCCACATTTGTCATCCCCCCTTCCCGCCTCGACCCCCTCCCCTCTAACTAAAAGCCTCAGACACTGCCCTATGGGCAGTGAATTTCACAATCTAAGAACAGTACACTATTTAATTACTTTTAGTTTATCTCCCACAACTGTTTAAGTCCAAAAATAAATTACAGAATTTAATACATGTTAACTATTTGGTTAATATGTGACCCAACGGTCCTGACCCCTGACCCAAGGGTAATGGAGATTACAATTTAGGTAGAAGGTTTCATGAATATCATTACCCGACTAATTAACCATGAATTTCACAATTTTGGTGGAGGGTTTATTGAACATCAGATTCATGCATTCAGTTTATCCCCCTACTGTGGATAGAGAGAAAATGATTTTTAGATTTATAAGATTTTAATATATGTCAAAATTGGCCACACCCTAAGACCTGAACCCGACTGATAGGCCATGAATTTAACACTTTAGGTAGAACGGTTCATTGATATCATAATTGATACCATCAAATTCCTATGAGTGAGAAGGATAAAGAGAAAAGAGAAAAGTTGCTACACCTCGTGGTGGACTTAACCATTATACAGTTATGCCGTTCGGATTATGTAACGCATCAGCAACATTTTAAAGAGTGATAGAATATGCGTTACCGGATTACAATGGAATATAACAGTGTTATATTTGGATGACATTATTGTGTACAGCCGTACGTTTGATGAACATTTAGAGAATCTTAGTTTAGTATTAGATAGATTACAGAGTGTAAACCTGAAACTTAAAGCAAAGAAATGCAACTTTTTCCGGCGAAAAGTAAGTTTTCTCGGACACATCGTTTCAAAGGAGGGTATTAAAACGGATTCTTCAAATATTGAAGCTGTAAAGAAGAACGCTGACTAATGTGACAGAGCTTAGAAGTTTCTTGTGACTAGCAGCCTACTACCGGAGATTCATAAAAGACTTTTCTAAAATAGCAAAATGCCTACATATCCTTACTGGGAAAAATCAAGAATGGAATTGGACGCATGAATGTGATGCAGTGTTTGAAACTTTGAAACAGAAATTATTATCTGCACCTATAGCTATTCTTGGATATCCCGATGAGACTGCTGGTGACTTCATACTAGACACTCATGCTAGTAATGACGCTGTAGTCGCTGTGTTATCGCAAATTCAAAATGGAAGAGAAATTGTGATTTCCTATGGAAGCTGCGGGTTGAATAATTTCAAAAAAAAATTATTGTGTGACTTGGATGGAAATGCTGACTGTTGTTTATTTCGTTCAACACTTTAAACACTACCTACTTGGTCAAGAGGTTTTGCTAAGAACGGACCATGGATCCTAAGTGTGGCTCCATAAATTCCGAGAACCGGATGGACAAATTGCGCGGTGGCTTCAGAGACTTGGACTGAACATATTTAAGATTTGACACAGAGCCGGAAAACGACATGGAAATGCAGATGCATTGTCACGTGTCTCTTGTGAAGTGAACTGCAGACAGTGTAAACGTGAGAAAAGTGAAGGAAGTGAAAGTCAGAAATATTCACACGTTTCTGAACTAAGAAATACCAGTACATGTAATTCAACAGAAGTTGACAATCACGTGTTTAATCTAAGTGCATTGTTTAACGACAGCATAGATTCAGAAAAAAATATTGGATTGTGCAGTTATTTCCCCTCTTAAGAAGAATCGGACAAATAGAACAATGAGAGCGAAGATTGGAAAACAGCCGGACGAGTCCCTAAACCGAGATAATATTCGTGAAAAACAACAAAATGACTCTGGAATGCGTTTTATTTTTACATTGGGTGGAAAAGAATGACAAACCACCATTATCTATTGTGTCTGGTGAAAACTTTGAGTGCAAATTTTGGTATTCGAGATGAGATTTGTTGTGTATTGATCACGGTGTTTTGTGTATTTGCTGGATTTCAAACAATAGTGAAGAACTTAAGATATGCCTACCACGGAAACTGCGTCAAGTTGTGTTATGGCACTTTCACGACTCTAAAGTTGGAGGTCATATGGGCATCAACAAGACTTTGGAAAAAGTTAGAAATTCCGATTATTATTGGCCTAGGATGCGTCAATTTACTATTCACAATTAGCGTGTGATGTGTGTGAAGAGAGAAAGAATCCGCCACGGAAAAAGAGATCACGTATGAAAACTTTCAAAGAAGTGGGGAAACATTTCAAAGAATAGCACTGGATTTAGCTGGACCATTCCCGAAGTCAGAAAATTGATATTCTTACATTCTAGTAGTAATGGATTATTTTACAAAATTTGCCAAAATCTTTCCACTTATTAACATTGAAGCTGAAACGGTAGCTAAAGTTCTGTTTAAAGGATGGATAAAGCAATACTGATGTCCTGGATCAATTCACTCGGACCAAGTAAAACAATTCGAAATTAAGGTTTTCCAGAAAATGTGTCGACTATTTCAAATTGACAAAACTCGAACTACACCATATCATCCCCATTCAGACGGAATGGTAGAGAGGATGAATCGAACGATAAAGGACATGCTATCTAAATACATTAACGCAAACCAAACCGACTGGGACCGTTTTGTGGACGGAATTGTTCTTGCGTATAACACCACTCCGCATGAAACCACACGGATTTCGCCATAAAGACTAGTTTTTGGGAAGGAGGTAAAACTACCAATAAATGTTCTGACTGAAAATGAGGCTATTACAATTTCTGAAAAAGAGGCAAACAAAGCCGTTTATGTGCGCAATTTAGAGAAAAAACTCTCCACAATTCATGAACATGCAAGGGAAATTACAAAAGAAGCATCTCAAAGACATAAATATTATTTTGATCGAAATGTACGAGAGACTAATTATGAAGTTGGGAAATTAGTACGAAGAAGTCAGCCAAAAGTCGGTAAAGGAGAAAAAATTAAAACTATCAAGAAAATGGACTGGACCGTGGATAATAATTAAAAGACAAAGTGATGTGCTTTTTCAAATTCAGCATTCAAGACAATCGAAACCGGTTATAGTTCACGCCGACAACATCAAACCGTACCGAGGAGAAAGACAGCAGCCCCAATATACAACTGGCGAGGCAGCGGAACTAACAAGACCAGCTACTGAATCCGAATATACAACAGGCGAGACACCAGATGGTCAACGACGGCATGCGTCGGACCCTGGCTTGCGGCGTTTGAAGTTACCGCTAGCTCCACCCCCGAAAACAGACGATTCAGATGTTGACCAATCAGAACCAAGCATGAAAGCAGACGATTCAGATGTTAACCAATCAGAACCAAGCATGACAATGGCCAGTAGGGGACGACCTATAAGGAAGCCCATTCGTTACAGAGAATAGTCGTTGACAAATGTTGTGCGATGATTGTGGCAAAACATTTAGATCATCTAGCAATTTTCATCAGCATCGTAGAGAGCAACCCAGTGACAGTGTGAACAGCTTAAAGACCGGGTCTGGGGTATAAATAGCAGCCAATGAGGAAAAAGGAGGACATTTCAATTTTCTTGCCACCGTCCACTTCAGAGAAGAAATATCTAATTTTACACTTTAATCAGCAAAAACTATAAATTAAATTTTGTCATGCAACCAAAGTAAACCGAAAGGCATCTCTAGATAGTAAAAGAATTAGACAAGTGTTGATGCATTACTACTTTAGAAATTCTCATTTTAAATTTTGAAGTGATCCAGAAATTCAAATTTCCTCAGATTTGATTGACAGATGAGAAATCGGCTTTTTGTTTACATCTCTACCGGAAATGCCTATTGCTAAAGACGCTCAGTAAATGGCGGACAGCTTGTCTTACCTCAAAACTGAATAACACAAAGTAATCCTTGTAATTATTTTATTTCTTGGTAATCATAAACAAAGAGATGTGTAGCGATGGAGAGTCAGTCCTGCAGCTTTACACTGATAGTATCAAGTTCCCTTATCTATTAACGCATGGGGCCTCTTAGGTCACGAGTTCTAGCCGTATAAAATTATGAACATAGGTCATCACATTAAATGAGAAAATATGAAAGCAATTGTTTGCCACTGATATCAGATTCTAATGGAAAATTCAACTTTTCAACACATGTGTTGGGTCTAGAATACAACTCTGTGAAACAGCATTGTCGAAATTTTCCCCCTTCTTCAATGAAGTATTATGTCTGGAAGGAAGTTCAAATTATGATTTACACCATATCGGACAGCTTCTGTTAGGTCTGCATTAACAATGGTAGTATTCCTAAACTCCATTCTGTTTTAACGAATTGATGCACAACATTCAACAAACTCTCCTGTAAATCATCAGTCTTTATCTATCTCGCCAGCATTGTACTGTCTTTCATCACTAGTTGATACTTCTAAATTCCAATTTATAAGTTGAAAAAATGTTCTATTGTTTCACTTTGTACTAATTAATTTACCCTCCGTGATCTTTTCCGCCATTATTTAGATTACAAGAATGTTTTGGAGGGAATTTTATTAGGGAAGAGGTAAATCAAATGAAAGCTTGAGCTTGTAATGCACTTTAGGGAATTACAGTTTGTAATATTAACATCTGATTTAATAAATTGTATATGAATAACATTTTTAAATATTTATGATAATCAAAGATTAGGCACATATCCAAAATCATCAGGTAAATATAGGTTTTCTTATTGAAAAACCTCCTTGGAACCTCTTTCATATTTGCAGATTTGGAGACAGATTTATTGACATTTGGCGGGAGGGATTCCCCACTTTGTGCATTAGCCTCTTGCACCTAACCCACATAGTTGTTATCAGAGTTATAGTGACCTCAGTGAATGGATATTTTTTATTTAAAGCATATTTCTAAATAATTACTTGTACGTGAAAAATGATGCTTACTATGGTGGAAGTTCTAACAAATTAAGCTCATATAAATAAAGACAAAAGGGATTTTTTTGACAGTGATCAATTTAGAACTTGTACATGCATTTTTAGGAGGTGCTTATTACTTTCAGAATGAAAATCTGGGAAGGGAACTATCATCATGCAGTTTCAGTATTAAATGACCCTAAAGATTTTGTAGTTCTCTGATCAGCACGTGCTTCTGGTATGCAGCAATCTATTAATAGATTCACTCTGCAGTGTTATCAGTTTGGAGGTGTGGCCTGCTTCCTTATATGCTTAATTGCCGTCCGTGTGTATATTTCACTAGGTCAAACCCGGTCTTATTGTAGTTTTTTCGAAAAACCTTTTGTGAGGAAATTCAATTTAAAGAGACATTTAATTTTGGTACATGGACTTCATGGTGAGCAGTTAAGAGAAGCTATGAGTTCTAAAAGAAAGCTTGTTGACCGGGAGATGTTCATTCAAGCAAAGAAGCCAGTGTGTGTACTCAGTGACTATTATGAAAACATCTCATCAGAAGAAGAAGAAACCTGGAACAGAACGCACACTAGTGAGGATGGACTTAAATTGAACATATCTCGATTAGTTCTTGTGATTTTGCGGAGCTGGGTAGCGTGGACGAGACGTCCTTTGAAGAAATATTGTGTGGAGGAGAAATTAATGAGCAGCGAATGTATGGCGAAAAAGACGGTGAACGGCGGGAGTATGAAGAGGACGATAACGAGCAGAGAGTGTATGGCGATGAAGACGGTGAACATCGGGTGTATGGCGAAAAAAACGGTGAACAGCGAGTGTATCATTAAATTGATGTGATTAGCGACAGTCCTAGCGATGATGACAATGATTTTACTGGTGAAAGTCAAGAGACTGACGAAAACAACAATGTTACAATCCGGGAACGATCAACCATTTGTTTAGTGTTGAACAAAACAATGATACGTAAACCGGATGGCACAGAAAAGGAAATCAGAGACTCCCATATTGTGTATTCAGAGGACTTGAATCCAGAGGACATTAACTTTAGAGATGTGGCCAGCGAAATATTACGGGAAGTTCAAAACATTTGCAAAGGCGGCAACATTAGAATTGTCTGAGGGGACCTATCAGTGTAAAAAAAAAACATTTGATAAACCGACTTGTAATTATCATGAAACTTTTTGTATTATTGAACTGCTGATGTACAAATTTTTGTAACGTTTTATTTATTTATTTCTTTGTGTGTTGAATTATATGGCTGCATTTCACAGATGTATGCGTTACAATAACACTGATTTATGCATGAAAAGTGTATAATTATCATGAATTAGGAATTATTTAATGGAAGAGGTAACTATTTTGTTTTTTATATGCTGTAAATTTATTTTGAACGGAGTCAAAAACTTAAATAGGGGGGAGTTGTAACGGTATTTTATAATTATATTATTCTTCTGGTTTATTATTACGCAATGTTTGTTTATCATTGCTCTCCGCTAGCAATGTCATAACATAACTGACCCCGTTTAGAAAGATTGCGCCTTGCGAGCAATGCATATTCTGTATATATAGGACGAGTAAAATTTTCGGGGGGACTTATTATTTTTCTATTGCGGGATATACATGTACAGTGCAGTTCAGCCAGTGATGTTTCAATATTGTATTTGTGTAACTTTGGATCTTGATGTAAATAAACTGTAAATAATTCTACTTTGCGTTTCTATTAACCCAAAGCGTATGCTTTAGAGGCTGGAGAATTATAGTCAATAGGATTTAATTTAACTGGGTTAATAAAATGATGCGTTATCTCACCTACCTGTGGATTTTACAGAATAGAGCCTTTTTACCGCTCGACGGCGGTACAAATAGTATAAAACTTGTTGAAAAGCTTCAAATTGTCAAACAGCAAGTTTACATTTTAGTATCGTCTGGTTGACATATTTTCGAGAAAATTAATTCTTTTCATTCAATTTTTTTTAATGATCGGGTTCATTATCGGATTCGGTTTGTACTGAATAAACGATGCCAGTATGTGGTCAGTAATAATATCGTGCATTACTTGTATCATTACTTTTATCATTTCTAAAAAACAAATAAGTTCTGTAAAATAGTGTTATGTATGGTGTTGTACATTTTATCGGCAGTTTTTTTTTGGTATTATTACAATCGGGTTCGTTATCGGGTTTGGGTTGTTAATTATTATAAAACCAAATTAACTGTTTGGTTTGATTCGAGAAAATAAGACGGTAAGCAGTGATATTGTGCATAACAGTTCACTGTTTTCTCAAATTTCTACCAGCGAATACTTTATGGACTTGGCGAAATTACACGAGATAAAATAAAGATTATTATTTATCCCACTTTGTATTTATAACTAATTACGATATCAACTGTATAAATTGAATGGCCTCTGTTTGATTATACTTGTAAGGTCATTATTTACACGAAGTGGCTACGGTTTCTTCCGTTGTTGCGATCATGGCAAACGGCACACTGCGGTTTTAACCGGTAGGCAGGGGATGCTTACTCATCCATATGGCACTTGATCCCACTTCTAATGTTTAGACGTCTGTGTTTGCTTAGCTTCAAATATGTATTTTTTTAAATGGATTTTCTAGATAGTTTGCTGTTTGTTATAAGTTTTATTCATAATTTCATACTATACAAGAAATTTCTACATTTGTGATGGGGGATATTTAATACAAGTCACAATTTTTGGCATTCTCAAATAAAGGGGTTACCGAAAAGGGACGTGTATTGCTTATGCAATACTCTCAGAATGCTTGTTAAAGATGATTTTTTTTATCCCCGATCTGATGTGAATATACAAAATAAGCAACGTCAACATTTAACAGGAAGTTGTCATTTGTTAAAACAATGAATCCCACCATATGACATAGCTAAACAAATAGTGTGTAAACATTTTAAACATATGCAATTAATATTGCTGAGAAAAATGCGACAGAGATTTACATAATTTATTACGGAAAGAAAAACACACATACAAACAGACAGACGCTCAATGGTTAAACAGTATAACCTCCTCTTTTTCGGAGCGGGGGTATTAATAATGTTGGTCAATTTTGAATGGATTTTGAACGGCATCTCAAAATGATTTTTTCCGTAGAACAACAGCAGATCTGCAAATTTCGCAAAAATAATGAAATCGGAATTTCCTGGTAATATGCACATCTACAAATTGTGTCGTAAATGCCTAAAAAGTTTTGCGAAATTTCTTGCAGCGATTTTACAGGAGTTACTTTTACAGAAAACAGGACTGAAAGCTAAATGACATATTTCATCTATGCGGAACTATTAATGTGTTACATCCTGGGAATTAAATAATGCATATACATCATACCTACTTGTTTATTTTTAAATGGTTTTAAACGTGTAGGCAGCAATTTTTTAGGACAATATTGGCAAAAGATGATACCATCATCTTTGTGTAGTCAGGCACGTAGCATCATTTCCGAGAGTGTGTTTGTGTGGTGGGGGGGGGGGGGCTCATCCAAAAACTTTTGACGGGCCAAAAAAAAGAAAAGAAATAAATTCCCCAAATCATGAAAGGGGTGGGGGGGGGGGGCGGGGCGGTGGGAGGGGGACTGGGCTACGTGCCTGATAATTGTATGTACTATTTTATTGTCATGCCCCCCTTCGAAAAAGGGAGGACATATTGCTTTACTGCTGTCCGTCTGTCTGTCTGTATGTCGGTCGGCCCACCAATAGTTTCCGTTCATTTTATTCACAGGGTTGCATGTATTGAAATGAAATTTGGTATAAAGATTCATTATAATAATATCTAGGTCAAGTTTAATTTTGGTTACAATCGAGCAATTTTCGACAGAGTTATGTCCCTTTGACTTAGAAAAATTCCAATTATTTGCAGTTTCCGTTCATTTCCTTCGTGAATGTTTTCAAGGGGAGGGGGGTTGGCATAAGTGTTTCACAAACATCTCTTGTTAAAATATTAGCTTTTATTTTGTGGAAATAA
Organism: Magallana ariakensis; assembly: GCA_020458035.1. Classification (NCBI taxonomy): domain Eukaryota; kingdom Metazoa; phylum Mollusca; class Bivalvia; order Ostreida; family Ostreidae; genus Magallana; species Magallana ariakensis. The sequence goes on along the minus strand of CM035812.1, from coordinate 12,569,117 downwards.
ACAAACTCCTAAATTGATCAAAAAACACAATATACCGGCCTCATTCTAAAGTTAATCAAATTTTAAGATGTTGTTAAATCACCATTACTTTTTTCTTTTTTAATTGAAGAAAATTAAACACTTACCTTTATTCCTCGGACCCGGAGAAAAAAATTGTCCTTACATTTCTAAAGAAAGCGATCGCGTTCTCTTCCTCTGTTAAAAACCCATTTGATTTACCTATCCGAAAAATGGAACAGCCGCCACCTCCGCCACTGCCTCCGCCGCCACCACCGCCGCCACCACTGTCTCCGCCGCCGCCGCCGCCACCGCCTCCGCCGCCGCCACCGCCTCCGCCGCCATGGCTTCTCTCGCGGTTAAAGCCCAGAAAAGCTTATAAGATAAATAAAACACACATGTACTGACAACGTTCCAATCGTGATTCAAACTCGTGGTTCTAATAGTTTATGTTTTGTAGCTTGTTATGTGTACATTCAATTACATTACATTTTTCCATACAATGCAGTTGTTGAAACGATTAAAAAATATCAAGTCTCTATAGCAAATCTGTATATATAATTCAAATGTAGTACAATCGGTAAAAGTACTAATATAAACATAATATCTTGGCTACATTTATCAGTCTGAAAGTAAATTAATCGAGCAAATATTAAGTTTTTAGATCTAACCTACTAAATACAAATATAAACTGACATATATAAAAGAATAACAAGGCGTTTTAGCAAAAAAATATCTGGATAGATCCATGCTACATGAGTTGGTCTTAAAATAAATCGTGTTTAAATGTTTTAATATTTAATGCACAGATCTGATATATGTACAATTGATCTGCAAAACAACAAGTTCCTCTCTTGAAAACTGTAGGAGGAGTTATCCGTACAATAGGGGTTCCTTATATGCAATATTCTGCGAGAAAATGACTAAGTTCAAAGGCTGGTATTTTTTTCAAAAATTATCCAAAAACAAAATCCAAGTTTATCTATGTAAATCCTTAGACAAATTGTTTGTTTCGTAATTAGGGGTTTTCAGGGACCAGCAGTCCAAAACTTTGATAATTCATATCTGAAAAAAAGAAGAAATGTTTTGAAAAGCAATGTAGAAGCAAAGTTGCTCAGAATAATGTCTTTAACAAAACGCTACCTTGATAGTTTTGGTTCATGGCCCCAATAAGGAGTAAGGGTCGGCCCCTAATACACGTTTATTCTAATATCTCTAGAACGGTTAACAATTTATGAACACCTGTTGAACAAAATATTTTTATATTTTTCTTGCCCCAGTAAGGATTAAAAGAGTCGGCCCCTAATGCACGTTTGTTCTGATATCTCTAGAACGGTTAACAATTTTTGAACACTTGTTGAACAAAATATGTTTATATTTATGGACCTTTTATTTGATATCAGGAAAAAAGGGCTGATCCCTCCAACTAGGGGCCAAGAGGGCTCTAAAATCGTTTTATTACTACTCTTTACTAATCACAAATTAGTTATCAATTAAAGAAGCAACTAGACACGATCTCGTTGCGAGCAACGAGGAGGTCTTCCATTCGAATTTTAGGTCCCCTAATCTGAGGGGCCACCCCTTTTTCTTGATATCAAATGAAAGGTCATTTAATTCTAAACACATTTTGTTCAACAAGTGTTTAGAAATTTGTAACCGTTCTTCAGATATATGAGAAAGAAGGTTTAAGGGGCCGAAACACTTGATAAAATCATAACGTTGCTTGGATACATAACTGTAAGATAAACATATTTGCTTCTATAGCACTTCACAAAATATCCCTCAGTAAAGGGCTATAGATAAAAAACTTTAGAGTCCTTTGGTCCCCTAATTTGAGGGGCAAAACCCTTTCTAAACAAGTGTTTAGAAATTTGTTACCGTTCTTTAGATATATGAGAAAGAAGGTTTTAGGGGCCGATCCGTTATCTCTTAATAGGGACCGTTTAACGAAATTTTGAAAGTTGCATATTACAGCAAAATCGTTTATGGCGAATTTCAGGAGACCACAGAAAAAACTTCGTTATAGCCGTAATTCGTTTTACGTTTATAGCGAATTCGAAATTTTTTTTATAGCGAATTCGCTATAAAGCAGCACTTAAGCTGATAATTCTTCAAACTATTGTACGTATTTTTTTTACGATGTCATCTTTGTTTTTAAAGATTGTACTCAACGTGTTTGGTAAGATTTAAAACTTTGCAGCGACGTCTTTTTGGGGAAGGCCCCCGTTTTCAACCTTTTGTATAATTTCATACTTTGTCTCCAGCGTAAGTGCTTTCCTTTTTCTAGACGGCGAGGACATGTTGAAAATGACGATAATCAAGTAAAAACTAACCTTATATATCACAGTGAACATATCTCAAATTAGACTTAGTGTACCGAGAGGAACAATGAACGCAAAACTCCTAAATTCATTGTAAGCCCGTAAACACTTTATTAACTATTTACATCACTACCGAAGACAAATTTAAAATTCTTACGTATTTTATAATAAATTCTGTTGAAAAAATATGTTCGATATATGAATTTCCCCGTATCTTAAATGAATTTCGTAGTGAAAAAAATTCGTTATAGGAGTGGTAAAACACGTTAAAATTTCATCAGCGGAGATCTGAAAATTACTTCGTTATAACAGCCGTGTTCGTTATACGCTACAGTTTTATAATGATATAAGGACTTTGCCGGCACTTGAAAAAAAATCGTTATAGCCGTAAATTCGCTATATCCGTGTTCGTTATAAACGAGTTTTGCTCTATTTAGTACATCATTTTGAGCATCTGTTCCTCTATACTGCACTTATTTTTATACCCGCACTTTCTAAAGAAAGTTCGGGTATATTGTTGTTGTCCTGTTCCGTCTGTCCGTCCGTCTGTCCGTCCGTCCGTCCGTCCGTCTGTCACGTTTTACTTTCTCAAACTGCTCTTACATCGTATAAACCAGCAAACTGAACTCTTGGAGTTTGATTTGGGGTATCATGTTGTTTTGTAAAAAGGTTTCAAAAATTCTCTGGTAGTCCTGGGGGTCAAATAATTGGTAAAAAATGACGTTTTTTCACAAAAAACCTTCTTCCTCGAACTCCTCCTACATTTTCAAAATAGACAAATCATCTTTTGGAATTTGTTTTGGGGTATCCTATAGATGCGCAATAAGGTTTCGGAAATTTCAATTTTGCCCTGGGGGTCATTTGGTTGCTGAAAAATGACGTTTTTTTTTTTTACAAAAAATCTGGTTTAAAAAACGTATTTTTTTTTTTGCAGTAGCCAAATGATCTTCTAGTATATGATTGGGGTTGTCATTTAGAAGTGTGATCAGGTTTCAGAATTTTTTTTTTCAACACAGGGATCAGTGGGCAACAAAAAACGACGTTTTTTTTGCAAAAAAGTATGGTTCCCATAACTCCTTTTACAACTTTTGGAGTAGCTCTGTCATCTCTTGGGATATGATTGGGGCTGTCCTATAGATGTGCAATAAGGTTTTAGAAATTTAAATTTCATCCAGAAAGTCAAATAGTAGCAGAAAAGTTTATCACTCCTAAACAAAACCTACATCCCAGAACTCCTCTTATGATTTAATGAATAGACACATTATATCTTGGGATATGATAGAGGCTGTCCTTAAGATGTGCAGTAAGGTTTTAAAAATTTAGAATTTATCTAGGGAGTCAAATAATAGCAGAAAATTGACGTTTATCACTCATAAATAAACCCAGATCCCAGAACTCCTCTTATGATTTAATGAATAGACACATCATATCTTGGGATATGATAGAGGCTGTCCTAAAGATGTGCAGTAAGGTTTTAAAAATTCAAATTTCATCTAGGGGGTCAAATAATAGCAGAAAATTGACGTTTATCACTCCTAAAAAAACCTAGATCCCAGAACTCCTCTTATTATTTAATGAATAGATACATCATATCTTGAGATATGATAGGGACTGTCCTATAGATGTGCAATAAGATTTTGAAAAATTTAATTTAATCCTGGTAGACAAATAGTAGCATGAAATTAACATTTATCCCATGTGCAGATCTAGAGGGGGGGGGGGGGTCAGGGGTCCAGATCCCCCCTTCAAAATTCAAATTTCTTTAAATTACATTTAATTAAAAAAATTGCCAAAAAAAAATGCTTCGGACCCCCCTCAAATAACTGTTGCCCCCCCCTTCCCCTGGAAAAATTTCTGGATCCACACATGTATGTATCCCTACTTAGACTTTAAATAAAATGACGGTTTTTTTCTCTTAAAAATAAAAAAACCTTGCATTTATTTTTGCTTAAAATTAAAAAAGAACCTTACATTTACACTGTTCTTAATTGTTGAATGATGTATTAAAATTAAAATATAATTTGGGGTCTAAAAGTTTTATAAACTGGTAAAAAAAAATTTTCTTAAAAAAAAATCACATTACACCTTGCATAATTGACAAATGATCTATAATTGAGATATGATCAGAATTAGTTATATGTTACACATGGAGAGAGACTCATCACGAGAAACCATGGAAACACCAGAAGGAAGAGAGAGAGAGAGAGCTAAAACAGATAACATGTAATGGTTCGGACTGGGGTGGTGGGGTTAATTGATTATGGGTGCCGATTCTGATATGTTAATCAAAGTAACAAAAATTATAAAATATACATGGATAATTAGAAAGATAAAATGATTGATATTGTAATAGGGTGCATTGTATGATAATGATTAAATTCATGCATTATTCATATTTCATCAACATCATCATCTTCATCCTACATTTCATTTATATTTTACATGTACATATTTAGAAACAGACTATTATCCCTATAACCCCCTGTCTTTTTTGCACCTATCAAGTAATTATTATTTAATTATCTATTCTAGTGGCTTCTGATATTTTATAGCCTTAAGGCATTTCATCTGTATGGTCACTTTAATACATGTGCACATGATCAGGTGGTTTACTATAGCCAATAGAATCCTTTAATCTCTATATCTAAAAAAAAGAAAAACCCTTAAGTGGACTTGTTAATATTTGGGACAACCCACTATCACAGTATCATTCACCTTGGGACTTAAAATTGAGTCTTTTTGATATAAAAAGGTACTAAAGTATAGCATACTAGTATATATACATGTAATACATGTTGTTGAAAAGTAACAGAATTTTAAAAAAATGACTGAAAACTGCAACATTGATTTAGTTTTAAAAAATGTGTATTACTACATTTATAGAAACATGCATTTATTTCTTCTGAATTTATGCTAATTTAACTGATTAGGGGAATCCAGGTGGACACAGGTATATTCTACCTGTACCCCCTTAGAGGACCCCATGATTGCCTAAAATAATTAGGTGTTTGTTTTGGCGAGAAGCCGTTCGGGGAAAAAAACCATCAGAAGTCTTATTTTCTGCCTGTTATTCAAGTTCAAATTAATAACAATAAATGATTAAAAATAAATGTTTATGATCATATGGTTTAGGGATGGGGGATCTCAAAAGTTAAAAATTATCAAAGTATATCATCATTTCCTATTTCAGAGGAGTAAGGGGTGGTTTAAAGACAACTCCTGGGGGTCATGTACTTACACCATTTGATGCATCATAATGATTTTAGAAACAAGAATATTAGTGGTGGGGATCTCAACATTTTTCAAGATTAATGGTATTTTCCTGTTTCATTGGGTCAGAACAATCCCATAGGGTCATGGCCTACATTTTATTTGATGCATCATAATACATTTAGAAAAAAGACCCTTTCCTCCCTATTAAATAAAACTCATATAGACATGATAAGTCTCTACACTTATTTTAATGTTAATACACAATTTTAATACAAACTGTCACGGGGTCAATATGGGGTCAACTTAATATTTAAGTCTGTCTGTCTGACAAATGAAAAAATAACTTTTGCAATTAAAATGACAGAAACTGTACAAATGCAATAGGATAGGTAACAATGATGAGCTTATTTAGATATTTTAATATAAAGATGATGATACAGTATGCTGACAAAGGGAGATCACTTATTTAGAAAGTGAAAGTAATACTTATCATATTGTGCGAATACTACATGTATTATGCTTACCTATATTGGTCAACATCATAATGATAATCCAATTAGAGCACAATATGAATCCCTTAATTAGCTGATCATCACAAAAGAAATTAACGTTTATGCATGTTAATTAATCCTATTCTGTACATGGAAAACACATACCGTCATGTACGTACACCACGTGAAACCCATCTAACTGAAGAGCTGGGTAAAACTAGTACCCGGTAATGCAACCTGTAGACCTGTGTTGTGTACGTAACTTCGGACAAAGATCATTTTCTTGTAACATGCATGTATTTTCATGACTTTATTCTTTTAAACCCCTTGTACTGTTTTATTAGGTAAAAATATGTAAAGCACATATTTCAGCTTTAAGGTGGTACAGGACACCTGCATATTGTAATGAACTCCCTATTGCAGAAATAAACAATAAACTTTAAATATAATATTTCCCCCAAAAATAATGTTACCTAACAGTGAAGTGCAATGGGTTAGAGCGTTAACTACATGTCTGTAGAGAGTTCAAATGCTGCTGGGGCTTTTATATTTTTTACTTCAGATTCCATAATTTTAAAAATTTATCTTTTTTTGCTAAATACCTGTATTGTAAAAATTTAAATTTATAAAACGTCACTGTGAAAGAATTTTGATTATAATGCACTTTACTACAGGCTTTCGTTGTAATCAAAATATTCTGATGTTACTTTATCCATGAGGAGTGTGGGGGGGGGGGGCAAAGTAGAATGTTACTGTGTTTGCTGGGGATGGGGGGATTGGGGTCCGAGGTGTATTGTTTGGTAATTTTACTACATGTATTAATATAAATTATTTTTTTCAAGGGTGGGAGGGTCTGGACCCCCCACTCCAAACCCTTCTCTAAATCTGTGCACGCGATGATGTTGGCACCTAGAAGCAAATCTAAATTAAGCCAGCAACCGCCGAGGGAAGGGGGCATAATTTAATTTTGTTTGTAAAAATTATATAGACCATACTTTCTATGAAATGAAATAAAAAGATTATTGATTAACTGAAAATTCACATGCAAACAGTTCAACCACAAATTGTACATAACGGGCCGCTCATATGTATTATCATCGTCGAAACCCACATATTTTCTATCCGTTACACTGCAATCCGTTACACTGCAGTGTAACGCGGGATAGAAAACCTGTGGGTTCCAATGATGGTTTATTATGTGCACGTGGCCTTCGTTTTTACTAAAACTGGTACAAAACAGTGTTATTTAGGGGCAAACACTTGGTGCGGGTATTACTGTCTAATGACAGCATCTATTTTTTTTTACTTTCTGAGATATGGGTGATCAAAATTTTGGACTTTTGGCCCCTAAAAACTCCTAATTACGTAACACATGATAAAATCATTAGATTTTATGGATACATAACTGTAAGATTAACATATCGCTTCTATAACATTTCACAAAATATCTCTCAGTAAAAGGCTACATATGAGAGGCGTTAAGGCCCTTTGGACGCCTAATTTGAGTGGCCAGCCCCTTTTTCTTGATATCGAATGAAAGGTCCTTTTATTCTAAACACATTTTGTTCAACAAGTGTTTAGAAATTTGTTACCGTTCTTGAGATAATTGAAAAAAAAAGGTTTTAGGGTCCGATCCTTTATCCCCTTATAGGGACCGTTTAACGAAATTTTAAAGATTGCATATTATTTAGTACATCATTTTGAGCATCTTTTTTATACTGCATTTCAAAATCGTTTTCCTTTCTGAGAAAGATCAAACTTTTGGACATTTGGCCCCTAAAGACCCTTTTTTACGACTTTAGAGCCCTTTGGTCCCCTAATTTGAGGGGCCAGCCCCTTTTTCTTGATATCAAATGAAAGGTCCTGTAAATAGATTTTTTTTACATTACATGTCTTAGCAAAATATTTTTTCAGAAAAGAGATAAACAAAGAAAACCAGAAAAAAAAGACGTTTTTTAATCTCAAATTTCGGGTCCAGGCGAGCTTCGGCGTCTTTCAAGCCAGATCAAAATGAAAATAAAATTACAAATCATCTTTTGTCTACTATTTCTGAAAGTTTAAACTCAATATCTTTTATAGTTTAGGAGACAAGCCACTCCTCTAAAAATCGATAAAACGACAATTTCTCAAAAACGGAAGTGACGTCATCATTATAAAAAAAAATAACCTATAAGGTTTAGATGATTATCTATCAGATCTTAGGTGTAACGAAAATCGGTCGACCCGTTTCTGATAAATCGCGTGCACAATATTTGTAAGAAAAAAGAAAACTAACTAGAGCAAAGCTTGTTGCAAAGCAACGAGTTGATCTTTCAATAATGTCGGGAGTAAAGCTAGAAATACACCTTAGCAATACTCGAATCAAACTAGGTACGAGTTAATTTATCCTTGAACTTAAAACTATTTTTTAACCAATAAAGCGGAATCAAAATTTCCGGAAAAAAAACAATTTTTAAACCCCCAATGTCTATGTTATGCATCGTCCGATTTTGAAACGGATTTCAGTGTTAGATTCCGCTAAAAAGCTTTCTTTTTTGCTTCTATGTTAATAACAAATTATTGCTCCGTAAAGAGTTATTATAAAACACTTTGAAGCCTTCCTGGCCCCTCATTTGAGGGCTCAGCCTCATTTTCTTCATATCAAATACAAGTACTTGTAAATATAAACATATTTTGTTCAAAAAGTGTTCAAGAATTGTTGACCGTTCTAGAGATATCTGAACAACTGTGTTTTAGGGGCCGACCCTTAAACTCCTTACCGGGGCCACCAACTAAAAATTCTTAGGTTACATATCGTTAAGAACATTATTCTAAGGAACTTTTGGTCCTCACTGGTGTTTTAAAATATTTCTCCTTTACTAGATATTACTGATCAAAGTTTTGGATGTGTGTCCCCATGAAACTCCCAATTACGTAATATATGATTTCAAGCTGGTACTGTGTAGATAAACAGCTGTACAATGAACATTTATGCTTCTATAATTAATAACAAACTAGACTCTTGTTGCAAGAGCAACAAAAAGGTCTTCCGTTTTGATATACATGTATCAATTTAACTGTAAGATATTGCTTCTCTCATATAGAAAAAATAATGGATATGATAATATTTGTGAATGAAATATTCAGTACTTACTTCCATGTAAAACAATGAAAATGAAAAAGAAATCAATTTTTGAAGTACTTTCTGTGACGACAGGAAGTAACGCCGAACCAAACCAAACATGTTGAACATTTGTACAATCATAAGTCAATCATTCCTAAAAGTTTGGTTGTTCACGTCTCTGCATAATCTGAGGTCTCATTGAAACAATATTGTTTTGTCGGGACCGAAAATGGATGATCGGAAGTGATTAATAAAAACAAAAGCTGGTATTTGTCGTTCATTTGCCTAGCGTACATCACTGTTTATCAGGCTAGATGAAACACCCAAGAAAGTCAGTTAAACTTGTTTAAAACATGATTTGTTTGAACCCTTACCGTGAGAACCGGAAGAGACGATTGACAAAATAAAACCCGTAAGACATATCTTCAATCAAATGTCAATCATTCGTTAAAGCTTTGTGTCTTAATCACTCACAGTGACTACAATCTCGCAGAGATCAAATTGGATAAAAGCTACCTAGAGATATTTCAGATATTTCACCGGAAGTAAAATTTATTTGCTTATTTAACATCGTATTGAAGACATATCTAAGATTTTATACTGAGTATTTATATCATGTAAAATAAATAAAATAATTAAAAAAAATAATTTTTGAAGTGCTTCCGGTGACGACCGGAAGTTACGACGAATCAAACAAAATAGTGTAAACACATATTCATACATAGGTCTATCATCCCACAAAGTTTGATTGTTCAAGTCATTACCTTTTTGAGATCTCGAGGAATCAAGGCTTTCGCAGTACAGTTAAGGCGGCCAATAAAAATATCGGCGAATTTTTGTAATGAAAACACGTATACTTTAGTTCATCGGACATGTCCTTTTTAAAATCAATAACAGTCGCTCAAATGCAATATATTTCTGAAATATATATATAATAGTACAATATTTTATGTTCATAGTGGTCACGTGATATGGCAGTCGCATGGTACAAGCAGATGTATTTGTGTTTTTGAGGTCAATTAAAAATGCGAATATTGCAAGGGCATAATCATGTCAAAATTCACAACCGAATTATAAAATAGCTTGATGCTATATAGTAGATTTTAAAAAATGCTGTGAACTTTGTAAGATAATATTATTTGTTAGAAAAAACCATAATTTATAATGCATATGTTGAATAATTTTGAAGGTCACAGTGTTAATTTCATTACAAAATAATTAATTTGTGAGATTTAACAAGGATCTTAGAAGTTTTTAAATTACATAGCATATTTCAAATTTACATGTAAAAGTTTGTCATGATCAGATAAGTGTATGCCCTTGCAATAAAGTGATTTATTTAGGTACCCAGCTTTAAAATATACGATATTTTATACAAAACCGAGGTTGCCTCTTAATAGGATGCATAATTATAACAAATTGAAAATAAGACTATATAGGTAGCATTCTACTAATAATAATGTTAAACAAAATATTCATTTATAATTTTCCGTTAATCTATGGAATTTATTTTTCATCGCTAAAAAACCGCATGATAGCCTTCAATGACTTAACTTAATGCGTCATTTTGAAGCATATGACGTCATATTTTGTAGTACAGCGAGAACGACCTCTCGCTTATTTTTCAGTGTGTACGATATAACAGACATCGAAATTGTAAGTAATAGCAGTCGTTGTTCTTAATTAAAAGAATAGTATAAATTAATTTTGCTAATAAATGAACTAATTAGTACTCTCGAGGTTTGTAATATTCTGTGATGTCATAATGCACATTTCCCGTACTTTTTGTCTGAACGGAATTCATTGACAGCCTTAACTGTGCTGCGTTTAATCTCGGGACAGGAAACGGACAAACAGAAGTGTTCAATAAAAATGAAAGTTAGTATTTTTTAAACTTAAAAAACAGGACTTTATTGCCTACCAATTTATAAAAAATTGTCAAAGAAAAACAGTTAAACTCATAAACAACCTAATTAGTTTAAACTCTATTGGTGTGGACCGGAAGTGACGGTTGACAAAATGAAAACAATTTAACACATCCTCTATCAAATGTCTATCATCCATGTACGTTTCGTGTCTTGGTCACTTAAAGTCTCGGAGATCTCGTTGTTACAACATTTGTTTTAAAAAAAAACTACCTGAGATATTTGAGATATCTCACCGGAAGTATTTTTTTTGTTGATTTATCATCGGATAGATGATATATGTAAGCGTTTATACTTATATTTCAATTCTGTAGGAAATAAATTAAATGCGTAACAAAATAATTTTTGAAGTGCTTCCGGTGCCAACCGGAAGTTACGCCGACCAAAACAAAATTGTGTATACTTGTCTACATACATTGGTCTATCATTCCACAAAGTTTGGTTGTTCAAGTCATTACCGTATTTGAGATCTTGAGGAGTCGAGGTTTTTTGTCTCGGGACAGGAAGCGGACAAACGGAAGTGTTCAATGAAAATAAAAGTTAGACTTTCTTTAACACTAGACAATGTGACTTAATTGCCTAACATTTTATCTAAAAATATTGAAGAAAAACAGTTAAACATATAACCAGCTTGATTTCTTTAAACTCTTCCGGTGTGGACCGGAAGTGACGGTTGACAAAATGAAAACTGTTAAACACATCTTCTATCAAATATCTATCATTCATGTAAGTTTCATGTCTTAGTCACTTACAGTTTCTGAGATCTCGTTGTTACAACATTTGTTTAAAAAAGACAATCTGAGATATCTAAGATATCTCACCGGAAGTAGAATTTTTTTGGTTTTTTATCATCGGATAGATGATATATGTAAGCATTTATACTTATACTTCAATTCTGTGTTAAATCAATTAAATGCGTAAAAAAATAATTTTGAAATGCTTCCGGTGACGACCGGAAGTTACGACGAACAAAACAAAATAGTTTAAACACATCTACACATATAGGTCTATCATCCCACAAAGTTTGGAAGCTTAAGTCATTTTCGTTTCTGAGATCACGATGTCACTAGCTTTTTGTCGCGGGACAGGAAACGGACGAAAGGAAGTGAATTTAGAAAAACTGAAATTAGAAATCTCTAGATATTTTTATTTTCAATCATCCCTGAAAATTTAAGGAAAATCCATTCAGAAATCTCTGAGAAATTCACTAAACAAAAAGGGGAAAAAAATAATAATAATAACTAGACTCTTGTTGCTATAGCAACAAAAAGGTCTTCCGTTTCTCATGTATAAATCTGTAAAAAAAAAATGCATGTCTCTTATAAAAAGAAAAAGGATATAATCGATACTGTGGTGGGATCTTTCAGTAACTTTTTCTATGTGAAACAACACAAAACGAGAAAAAGTCATTTTTGAAATTTGCTCTGACGACCGGAAGTTACGCCGGATCAACCGGAACATGGTAAACATATCTTCATACATTGTTCAATTTTCCCTCAAAGTTTGGATGCTTAAGCATTTGTCAGTTATGAGATCTCGTGGAGAAAAGGTTTATTGTCTTTGGACAGGAAACGGACGAACAGAATAGCTTAATGAAAAATATGCTAGTATATCTTAAACATTTTCCTCTCGTACACTACTGTTTATCAAGCTTACTGAAACAGTGTTAAAAAATACCCAGTTAAAGTTATCGACAATGTCATTTTTTTTTAACCCTTCCGGTGTGGACCGGAAGTGACGGCTGACAAAATGTAACACGTTAAACACATCTTCTATCAAATGTCTATCACCTATGTAAGTTTTGTGTCTTGATCACTAACAGTTTCAGATTAACGGCGGGTACACAATTTAGTATAAAAAAGCTACGTGAGATATTTGAGATATCTCACCGGAAATAGATCTTTTTTGTTTATTTAACATCGCATAAATGACTTATGAAAAAATCCATACTAAAATAATTATTCTATGTAAAATAACTACAAAAGGTAAAAAAAAGTAATTTTTGAAGTGCTTCCGGTGACGACCGGAAGTTACGCCGAACAAAACAAAATAGTGTAAACACATCTACATATTTAGGTCTATCATACTGCAAAGTTTGATTGTTCAAGTCATTACCATATTTAAGATCTCGAGGAGTCATGTGTTTTGTTTTGGGACAGGAAACGGACAAACGGAAGTACTCAGTGAAAATTTAAAGTTAGAAGTTCTTATGGATTTGACAACTGGGCTTTATTGCCCATCACTTTCTCTAAAACTGGAAAAGAAAAACAGTTAAACTTATAAACACCTTGATTTGTTTAAACTCCTCCGGTGTGGACCGGAAGTGACGGCCGACAAAATAAAAGCAGTTAAACACATTTTCATTCAAATCTCTATCATCCATGAAAGTTTCGTTTCTTGATCTCTTATACTTTTTGAGATCTCGCGGATACAAAATTTATTTTTAGAAAGCTACCTGAGATATTTGAGATATCTCACCGGAAGTGGAATTTTTCTTTTGATTGAACATCGCTTAGATGACATATATAAAGATTTATACTTATATATTCATTCTATGTAAATTAAATTAAATACGTAAAAGAATTATTTTTTGAATTGCTTCCGGTGACGACCGGAAGTTACGACGAACAAAACAAAATAGTTTAAACACATCTACACATATAGGTCTATCATCCCTCAAAGTTTGGATGTTCACGTCTTTATCGTTTCTGAGATCTCGTTGACCATAGCTTTTTGACGCGGGACAGGAAACGAACGACAGGAAGTGAATTTTGAGAAAATGAAAAAAACGCCTCGAGATATTATTATTCTTTATCAACCCTGAAAATTTGGAGAAAATCTATCCAGCCATCTCTGAGAAATTTTGTGGACAAAAAAAGGGGAAAAAAATAATAATAATAACTAGACTCTTGTTGCAAGAGCAACAAAAAGGTCTTCCGTTTTGATATACATGTATCAATTTAACTGTAAGATATTGCTTCTCTCATATAGAAAAAATAATGGATATGATAATATTTGTGAATGAAATATTCAGTACTTACTTCCATGTAAAACAATGAAAATGAAAAAGAAATCAATTTTTGAAGTACTTTCTGTGACGACAGGTAGTAACGCCGAACCAAACCAAACATGTTGAACATTTGTACAATCATAAGTCAATCATTCCTAAAAGTTTGGTTGTTCACGTCTCTGCATAATCTGAGGTCTCATTGAAACAATATTTTTTTCTCGGGACCGAAAATGGATGATCGGAAGTGATTAATAAAAACAAAAGCTGGTATTTGTCGTACATTTGCCTAGCGTACATCACTGTTTATTAGGCTAGATGAAACACCCAAGAAAGTCAGTTAGACTTTTTTAAAACATGATTTGTTTGAACCCTTTCCGTGAGATCCGGAAGAGACGATTGACAAAATAAAACCCGTAAGACATATCTTCAATCAAATGTCAATCATTCGTTAAAGCTTTGTGTCTCAATCACTCACAGTGATTACAATCTCGCAGACATCAAATTGGATAAAAGCTACCTAGAGATATTTGAGATATTTCACCGGAAGTAAAATTTATTTGCTTATTTAACATGGTATTGAAGACATATCTAAGATTTTATACTGAGTATTCATTTCATGTAAAATAAAAAAAAAATTAAAAAAAATAATTTTTGAAGTGCTTCCGGTGACGACCGGAAGTTACGTCGAATCAAACAAAATAGTGTAAACACATATTCATACATAGGTCTATCATCCCACAAAGTTTGATTGTTCAAGTCATTACCCTTTTTGAGATCTCGAGGAATCAAGGCTTTTAATCTCGGGACAGGAAACGGAAAAACGGAAGTGTTCAATGAAAATGAAAGTATTTTTTAAACTTAAAAAACAGGACTTTATTGCCTACCAATTTATAAAAAATTGTCAAAGAAAAACAGTTAAACTCATAAACAACCTAATTAGTTTAAACTCTTTTGGTGTGGACCGGAAGTGACGGTTGACAAAATGAAAACAATATAATACATCTACTATCAAATGTCTATCATCCATGTAAGTTTCGTGTCTTGGTCACTTAAAGTCTCGGAGATCTCGTTGTTACAACATTTGTTTTAAAAAAAAAACTACCTTAGATATTTGAGATATCTCACCGGAAGTAATTTTTTTTGTTTATTTATCATTGGATAGATGATATATGTAAGCGTTTATACTTATATTTCAATTCTGTGGGAAATAAATGCGTAAAAAATAATTTTTGAAGTGCTTCCGGTGCCGACCGGAAGTTACGCCGACCAAAACAAAATTGTGTATACTTGTCTACATACATAGGTCTATCATTCCACAAAGTTTGGTTGTTCAAGTCATTACCGTATTTGAGATCTTGAGAAGTCAAGGTTTTTTGTCTCGGGACAGGAAGCGGACAAACGGAAATGTTCAATGAATACAAAAGTTAGACTTTCTTTAACACTAAACAATGTGACTTAATTGCCTAACATTTTATCTAAAATATTGAAGAAAAACAGTTAAACATATAACCAGCTTGATTTCTTTAAACTCTTCCGGTGTGGACCGGAAGTGACGGTTGACAAAATGAAAACTGTTTAACACATCTTCTATCAAATATCTATCATTCATGTAAGTTTCATGTCTTAGTCACTTACAGTTTCTGAGATCTCGTTGTTACAACATTTGTTTAAAAAAAGACAACCTGAGATATCTGAGATATCTCACCGGAAGTAGAATTTTTTTGTTTACTTATCATCGGATGGATGATGTATGTAAGCATTTATACTTATATTTCAATTTTTTGTGAAATAAATTAAATGCGTAAAAAAAATATTTTTTGAAATGCTTCCTGGGACGACCGGAAGTTACGACGAACAAAACAAAATAGTTTAAACACATCTACACATATAGGTCTATCATCCCACAAAGTTTGGATGCTTAATTCATTTTCGTTTCTGAGATCTCGATGTCACTAGCTTTTTGTCGCGGGACAGGAAACGGACGACCGGAAATGAATTTTGAGAAAATGAAAAAAATGCCTGGAGATATTACTATTCTCTATCAGTCCTGAAAATTTCAGAACAATCTATCGAGCCATCTCTGAGAAATCTTGTGGACAAAAAAAGGAAAAAAAAAAATAATAATAATAACTAGATTCTTGTTGCTATAGCAACAAAAAGGTCTTCCGTTCTCATATAAATGTATTATTCTGTAAAAAAAAAAAAAAAAAAAAAAAAAAAACCCTTCTATCAAAAATTCATCATCTATCTAAATTGTGTTCATTTATCACTTACATTTTCTAAGATCTGCTAAATAAGATAAACTACTTGAGATATTTGATATATCTCACCGGAAGTAGATCTTATTTGTTTATTTCACATCGCATAAATGACTTTTGTAAGCATTATTGCCTAAATAATAATTCTTTGTTAAATAAAAAATAAAGTTAAAAATATAATTTTTAAAGTGCTTCCGGTGCCGACCGGAAGTTACGCCGACCAATCAAAAATTGTGTAAAATTGTCTACATACATATGTCTATCATCCCACAAAGTTTGCTTGTTAAAGTCATTACCGTATTTGAGATTTCGAGAAGTCAAGGTTTTTGCCTCGGGACAGGAAACGGACAAACGGAAGTGTTCAATGAAAATAAAAGTTAACTTTTCTTAAACACTAGACAACGTGACTTTATTGCCTAACATTTTATAAAAAAATATTGAAGAAAAACAGTAAAACTTATAAACAGCTTGATTTTCTTCAACTCTTCCGGTGTGGACCGGAAGTGACGGTTGACAAAATGAAAACTTTTAAACACATCTTCTATCAAATGTCTATCATCCTTGTAAGTGTCATGTCTTAGTCACTTACAGTTTGTGAGATCTCGTTGTTACAACATTTCTTAAAAAAAAAACAACCTGAGATATCTGAGATATCTCACCGGAAGTAGAAGTTTTTTGTTTTTTTATCATCGGATAGATGCTGTATGTAAGCATTTATACTTATATTTCAATTCTATGTGAAATAAATTAAATGCGAAAAAAAGATAAATTTTGAAGTGCTTCCGGTGACGACCGGAAGTTACGCCGAACAAAACAAAATAGTTTAAACACATCTACACATATAGGTCTATCATCCTACAAAGTTTGGATGCTTAAGTCTTTTTCGTTTCTGAGATCTCGATGCGACAAGCTTTTTGTCGCGGGACAGGAAACGGATGACAGGAAGTGAATTTTGAGAAAATGAAAAAAACGCCTCGAGATATTGTCATTTTCTATAGGTCCTGAAAATTTCAAGAAAATCTGTCACGGCATCTCTGAGAAATCTTGTGGACAAAAAATGGGAAAAAAATAATAATAATAATAATAATAACTAGACTCTTGTTGCTATAGCAACAAAAAGGTCTTCCGTTCCTCATGTATTAATCTGTAAAAGAAATGAGTTTCATTAATAAAAAGAAAAAGGATATAAAAGATACTATGTTGGAATTTTCCAGTAATTATTTCTATGTAAAACAAAACAAAAAAGATAAATAGTCATTTTTGAGTACTTGCTCTGACGACCGGTAGTTACGCTGGAACAAACAGAACATGGTAAACATATCTTCATACATTGTCTGTCTTTTCTTAAAGTTTGGATGTTCATGTTTTTGTCAGTAATGAGATCTCGTTGAGAAAAGATTTTTTGTCTCGGGACCGCAAACGGACAAACAGAAGTGATTAAAGAAATTAAACTTAATTATTTTTAGTTCATTTACTTACAATACATAACAGTTTATTGAGTGAATAAAATAATCAAAGAAAAAAGTATAAAGTTATTAAAAACTTCATTTGCTTGTACGCTTCCGGAGAGAACCGGAAGTGACGGAAGAGAAAATGAAACCCTTTAAACACATCTTCAATCGAATGTCTATCATCATTGTTAGTTTTGTATCTTGATCTCTTACAGTTTCTGAGATCTCACGGGTACAAAATTTGTATAAAAGAAAGCTACCTGAGATAATTGAGATATCTCACCGGAAGTTGAATTTTTATATTTATTTAACCATGTGTAGATGACCAATTGTATCTATTAATGAGAAGTTATTTCTATGCTAACAATAAGAAAGTTTAAAAAAATCAAATTTTGGAGTACTTCCTGTGACGACCGGAAGTTACGCCGGATAAAACAAAATAGTTGTAAAACATGTACATACATAGGTCTATCATTCAACAAAGTTTGGTTGTTTAAGTCCTGTTCGTTTTTGTGATCTAATTAAAACAAGGTGTTTTGTTTCGGGACAGGAAACGGACAAACGGAAGTGCTCAATGAAAAAAAATCAGTTATTTTTTTAAATATTTTCCTGTCGCACATTACTGTTCATCAAATTAACTGAAACTGTCAAAGAAAAACAGTTAAACTTATAAACAACTTGATTTGTTTGAACCCTTCCGGTTAGGACCGGAAGTGACGGTTGACAAAATAAAACCGGTTAAACACATCTTCATTCAAATGTCTATCATGCATAACAGTTTCGTATCTTTATCACTTATAGTTTTAGAGATCTCATGGGAACAAAATTCGTTTTAAAAAAGTTACCTGAGATAACTGAGATATCTCACCGGAAGTAGAATATTCTTGTTTAATTAACACCGCATTGATGACACAGGTAGGGATTTATACTATCAAATTCATTCTATGTAAAAAAAGTTAAATACATAAATATAATAATTTTTAAGTACTTCCGGTGACGACCGGAAGTTACGACGAACAAAACAAAATAGTTTAAACACATCTACAAATATAGGTCTATTATCCCACAAAGTCTGGACGTTCAAGTGTTAGCCGATTCTGAGATCTCGAGGGAACAAGGTTTTTTGACGCGGGACAGGAAACGGACGACCGTAAATGATTTTTGAAAAAATGAAAAAAACAGCTCGAGATATTATCATTCTCTATCATCTCTAAAAATTTCGGGAAAATCTTTCCAGACATCTCTGAGAAATTCTGCCGACAAAAAAGGAGAAAAAAAAAATAATAAGAAAGAAAGAAAGAAAGAAACAAACAAAAAACACTACAATCACTATAAGGTCTTCCGTTGGAAACGGAAGACCTTAATAAAAAACATTACAATCACTATAAGGTCTTCCGTTGGAAACGGAAGACCTTAACTAGACTCTTGTTGCTATAGCAACAAAAAGGTCTTCCGTTCCTCATGTATTAATTTGAAAAAAAAAATCATTTCCTTTGTTAAACGAAAATGTATATAATTTATTCTGTGATGGAATTTCCCAGTAATTACTTCTATGTAAAACAAAACAAAAAGACAAAAAGTCAATTTTTGAGTACTTTCTGTGACGACCGGAAACTACACCGGATCAGACAGAACATAGTAAACATATCTTCATACATTGTTCTGTCTTTCCTCAAAGTTTGGATGTTCAAGTTTTGTTAGTTAGGAGACTTCGCTGAGAAAAGGTTTTTGTCTCAGGACCGGAAACGGACAAACGGAAGTGATTAAGGAAATTAAAAGTAGATATTTTAGTACATTTACCTACGGTACGTTACTGTTCATCACACTGAGTAAATTGTTTAAACAAATTCTAAATTTAAAAAAAAAAAAACTTCATTTTGCTTAAACGCTTCGAGTGAGAACCGTAAGTGACGGATGACCAAATGAAACCCATTAAACACATGTTCAATCAAATGTCTATCATCTATATAAGTTTTGTATCTTGGTCTCTTACAGTTTCTGAGATCTCCGGGTACAAATTTTTATAAAAGAAAGCTACTTGAGATATTTGAGATGTCTCACCGGAAGTAGAATTTTTTCGTTTATTTATCCATGTGTAGATGAACTTTTATATTTCTCTTGCTAAAATGTTACTTCCATGCTAAACAACCAAAATATTTTGAAATAATCAAATTTTGGTGTACTTCCTGTGACGACCGGAAGTTACGCCGGATAAAACAAAATATTGTAAACACATGTTCATACATAGGTCTATCATCCCACAAAGTTTGGTTGTTCAAGTCGTTACCGTTATTGAAATCTCGTCGAAATAAGTTTTTTTGTCTCGGGACAGGAAACGGACAAACGGACGTGCTCAATGAAAAATTAATTTATTATTTCTTGTATACTTGCCCATTGCACATTATTGTTCATCTAGACAACTAATACTATCAAAGGAAAACAGTTAAACTGATAAAGAGCTTGATTTGTTTGAACTCTTCCGGTGTGGACCGGAAGTGACGGTCGACAAATTAAAACCAGTTAAACATATCTCCAATCAAATGTCTATCATCCATGAACGTTTCGTGTCTTCATCACTTATAGTTTTTGAGAGCTCGCGGGAACAAAATTTGTTTTAAAAAAGTTACTTGAGATAATTGAGATATCTCACCGGAAGTAGAATGTTTTTGTTATAATATCATCGCTTAGATGACACATGTAAGGATTCATACTATCAGATTTATTTTACGTAAAATAAGTTTAATACATAAATAA
Source organism: Magallana ariakensis (assembly GCA_020458035.1). NCBI lineage: Eukaryota > Metazoa > Mollusca > Bivalvia > Ostreida > Ostreidae > Magallana > Magallana ariakensis. Next base: position 12,548,594 of record CM035812.1, on the reverse strand, counting down.
AATAATTTTTGAAGTACTTCCGGTGACGACCGGAAGTTACGACGAACAAAACAAAATAGTTTAAACACATCTACAGATATAGAACTATCATCCAACAAAGACTGGATGTTCAAGTGTTTGCCGATTCTGAGATCTTGAGGGAACAAGGTTTGTTGACGCGGGACAGGAAACGGACGAACGGAAATGAATTTTGAAAAAATGAAAAAAACTCCTCGAGATATTATCATTTTCTATCATCCCTAAAATTTTCAGGGAAATCCATAAAGCCATCTCTGAGAAATTCTGCCGACAAAAAAGGGGAAAAAAAAAATAATAAGAAAGAAAGAAAAAACACTACAATCACTATAAGGTCTTCCGTTGGAAACGGAAGACCTTAATAAGAAACATTACAATCACTAGAAGGTCTTCCGTTGGAAACGGAAGACCTTAATAATAATAAAAAACATTACAATCACTATAAGGTCTTCCGTTGGAAACGGAAGACCTTAATAACTAGACACTTGTTGCGATAGCAACAAAAAGGTCTTCCGTTCTCATATAAATGTATTATTGTGTAAAACAATACAGAAAACAAAAAAACCCACCAAACGTCTATCAAAAATTTATAAACTATGTAAATTGTGTGCTTTAATCACTTACAGTTTCTAAGATCTGCTTAATAAGATAAACTACTTCAGATATTTGATATATCTCGCCGGAAGTAGATCTTTATTTGTTTATTTCACATCGCATAAATGACTTATGTACCCATTAATACTTAAATAATTATTCTTTGTTAAATAAAAAAAAAAGTTAAAAAAAAAAACTTTTAAAGTGCTTCCGGTGCCAACCGGAAGTTATGCCGACAAAAACAAAATGGTGTATACTTGTCTACATACAAAGGTCTATCATCCCACAAAATTTAGTTGTTCAAGTCATTACCGTATTTGAGATTTTGAGGAGTCAAGGTATTTTGCCTCGGGACAGGAAACGGACAAACGGAAATGTTCAATGAAAATAAAAGTTGGCTTTTCATAAACACTAGACAATGTGACTTTTTTGCCTAACATTTTATCTAAAAATATTGAAGAAATACAGTAAAACTTAAAAACATCTTGATTTTTTCAACTCTTCCGGTGTGGACCGGAAGTGACGGTTGACAAAATGAAAACTGTTAAACACATCTTCTATCAAATGTCTATCATCCATGTAAGTTTCATGTCTTAGTCACTTACAGTTTCTGAGATCTCGTTGTTACAACATTTCTTTAAAAAAGACAACCTGAGATATTTGAGATATCTCACCGGAAGTAGATTTGTTTTGGTTTTTTTATCATCGGATAAATGGTATATGTAAGCATTTATACTTATATTTCAATTCTGTGTTAAATAAATTAAATGCTTAAAAAAAAGAATTTTGAAATGCTTCCGGTGACGACCGGAAGTTACGACGAACAAAACAAAATAGTTTAAACAAATCTACACATATAGGTCTATTATCCTACAAAGTTTAAATGTAAAAGTCGTTGTCGCTTATGAGATCTCGAGGTGACAAGCTTTTTTGTCGCGGGACAGGAAACGGACGACCGGAAATGATTTTTGGAGAAATTAAAAAAAGCTCTCGATGTATTATCATTCTCTATCATTCCTGAAAATTTCAATAAAATATCTCCAGTCATCTCTGAGAAAAACGGGGAAAAAAATAATAATAATAATAACTAGACTCTTGTTGCTATAGCAACAAAGAGGTCTTCCGTTCTTATATAACTGTATTATTCTGTACATGAAAAAGCTTTTTTCAAATAGAAAATATAACGGATATCATATTTATTTTGAAGAAAACTTCCAGACCGTACTTCAATGTCAAACAACAAAATGAAAAAAAAAAATCATTTTTTGACTACTTCTTGTTGGGACGACAGGAAGTTACGCCGATTCAAACAAAACATGTTTAACATATCTTAATGCAAAAGTTAATCATCCAACTTTTGGTTGTTGAATTCTTTACTGTTCTGAGACCTTGTTGAGAGGAGATTTATTGTCTTGGGACAGGAAACGGACGAAAGGAATTGCTCTATGAAAATAATAGTTAGTATATCTTTAACATTTGCCTTTTGTACATTTCTGTTTATCATGCTTACTAAAACAGTGCAAGAAAAATAGTTAAACTTATAAAAATTGTCATTTGATTGAACCCTTCCGGTGAGGACCGGAAATGACTGCCGACAAAATAAAACATGATAAACACATCTTCTATCAAATGTCTACCATCTATGTAAGTTTTGTGTTTTGATCACTTACAGTTTCTGATATCTACCAGGTACAAAATTTAGTTTAAAAAAAAAGCTACTTTAGATTACTAACCGGAAGTAGATCTTTTTTGTTTATTAAACATCGCATACCTGACTTATGCAAGGAGTTATACTAATATAATCATTCTTTGTAAAATAACTAAAACTAGGTTTAAAAAAAAAATTTTGAAGTGCTTCCGGTGACGACCGGAAGTTACGCCGAACAAAACAAAATAGTGTAAACACATCTACATTCATAGGTATATCATCCCTCATAGTTTGAATGTTTAAGTTATTACCGATTTTGAGATCTCGAGGAGTCAAGGTTTTTTTGTCTCGGGGCAGGAAACGGACAAACGGAAGTGCTCAGTGAAAAATGAAAGTTAGGAGTTCTTAAACATTAAACACATGACTAAATTGCCTGTCAATTTATCTTAAATTGGCAAATATAAACAGCTAAACTTATAAACAACTTGATTTGTTTAATCTCTTCCTGTGTGGACCGGAAGTGACGGTCAACAAAATTAAACCCGTTAAACACATCTTCTATCAAATGTCTATTATCCTTGTAAGTTTAGTGTCTTGATCACTAACAGTTTCCGAGATCACGCGGTGACAAAATGTCTTTAAAAAAACTTCATGAGATATTTGAGATATCTCACCGGAAGTAGATTTTTTTTATTTCTTTAACATCGGATTGATGACATATGTAAGTATTTTTACTTATATTCTAATTCTGTGTAAAATAAATGAAATGTTAAAAAAAAAATATTTTGAAGTGCTTCCGGTGACGACCGGAAGTTACGACGAACAAAACAAAATAGTTTAAACACATCTACAACTATAGGTCTATTATCTCACAAAGTCTGAATACTCAAGTCTCTATCGTTTTTAAAATCTCGAGGTGACAAGCTTATTTGTCGCGGGACAGGAAACGGACGACCGGAAATGAATTTTGAAAAAATGAAAAAAACCACTCTAGATTTTTTCATTCTCTATCATTCCTGAAAATTTCAAGAACATATATTCAGTCATCTCTGAGAAAAATGGGGAAAAAAATAATAATAATAATAACTAGATCGTTCTCGTTGCGAGCAACGAGTGGGTCTTCCGTCCGATTTTTGAAGAAATGAGATAAAACTCATCGTTTTAAAGATAAAATTGTGAGTCTACGCAAAAAAAACGAAAAAAAAATTTTCGGCACTCGGGGCTTGAACCCGGGTCGCCTGGGCACTGTCCACGACCATAACGACTGAGCTACTCGGGCTCTCGCTTCAGGACTTTGACGCTTAATATCTCGAGAATGCGTTAACCGATTTTGAAACAAATTACATATTCGGAATCAGTAAAAGGGTCACTATCAAACCTATAGAAAATTATTTTAAAATAAAAAAGTTGAAAAATTCGATTTTTGAAATTTACTTCCGATGCCGACCGGAAGTGACGGCGGACATTCTCTGGACGAGGTGCACCATAAAATATCTAGATCTATCATCTCTGAAAATTTCAGCTCTAAATCTTTACTAGTTTTTTAGAAACGTCGCAGACAAAATTGACTTTTAAAAATCGTTTAACGACGATAACTTCCGACCGGAAGTGAATTTTCAAAAACTGTCGCAGCGGTATAAATTTCAGATGACGAGGCATTATCCCTGAAAATTTGAAGAAAATCGATTGAGCCATCTCCGAGAAATCGCCTGCACAAAATTTGTAAGACAAAAAAGAATAATAACTAGAGCAAAGCTCGTTGCAAAGCAACGAGTGGGTCTTCCGTTAATGTCGAAAGAAAAGCTAGATGTTCCTGTAAGAAGCAGAGCTCTAAAACCAATACCAGGAGTTTTAAAAAGAAAAGATATAAAAAAACCGAATAATTCTTGGTACGACTTAACAAAATCCGAATAACTTTAAGTACGAATTAACAAAAACCTTAACGATTTCAAGAACGACTTGACAAAAAAATCCGAATGTGTTTAAGAACGATTTAACAAATATCGAATAATTCTAGGTACGAGTTAATTTAATATTGAACATAACACTATTTTCTTAACCAAGAATGTGGAATCAAAATTTCCGGAAAAATCAATTTTTAAACCCCTATATCTCTGTAATGCATCGTCCGATTTTAAAACGGATTTCAGTTTTAAATTAAGCTTAATAAGTTGAACATTTTTGCTTCAATAATATATAACAAATTATTTTTCAGTAAAAAGTTATTATTAAAAGACTTTGTAGCCCTCCTGGCCCCTAATATGAGGGGCCAGCCCCTTTTTCTTGATATCAAATGAAAGGTCTTGCAAATATAAACATATTTTGTTCAACAACTGTTCACGAATTGTTAACCGTTCTAGAGATATCTGAACAACTGTGTTTTAGGGGCCGACCCTTAAACTCCTTAATGGGGCCACTAACAAAAAAGTTTAAGGTATTATATTATTAAAAACATTATTTTGAGCAACTTTTCTTCTACAATGCTTTTCAAAATATTTCTACTTTTCTAGCTATTACTGATCACAGTTTTGGACTTCTGGCCCCTTGAAACCCCTAATTACGTAACATATGACTTAGGTATGGTACTGTATAGATAAATAACTGTACAAAGAATATTTTTGCTTCTATAATATATAACAAATTATTTTTCAGTAAAAAGTTATTATTAATAGTCTTAAGAGCCCTCTTGGCCCCTAATTTAAGGGGCCAGCCCTTTTTCTTGATATATAAAATGAAAGGTCTCGCAAATATAAACATATTTTGTTCAACAAGTGTTCAGGAATTGTTGACCGTTTTAGAGATATCTGAACTAATGTGTTTTAGGGGCCGACCCTTAAACTCTATACTGGGGCCACCAACAAATTTTTTTTAGGTAGCATATTGTTGAGAACATTATTTTAAGCATTTTTTCTTCTACAATGCTTTTCAAAATATTTCTCCTTTTCTAGATATTAATGATCAAAGTTTTGGACTTCTGGCCCCTTGAAACCCCTAATTACGTAACATATGATTAGGGTGTGGTACTGTATTGATAAACAGCTGTACAATAAACATTTTTGCTTCTATAATTGATAACAAATTATTGTTCAGTAAAGAGTTATTGCAAAAAGACTTTAGAGCCCTCTTGGCCCCTAATTTGAGGGGCCAGCCCTTTTTTCTTGATATCAAATGAAAGCCCGTAGAAATTTAAACAACTTTTGCATTACATGTTTAAACAAAATATTTATACATCAAAAGATATTAGAGAAAATGTTCGAAAATTTCGTGAAAAAATTTGGTGCTAATTTTCAGGTTCAGGCGAGCTTCGAGGCCTTGCGCAATTTTAATAATTGGAAGCACGGGGGTACAACTTCAGACTTTAATCTACAATCCTGGAAAAGTTTTAAGCTTCTATCTTGATTAGTTTCGGAGGAGATGCGTGGACAAAATGACCCTTAAAAATTTACAAAATCGTCAATATCTGAAACCGGAAGTGACGTCATCATTTGAAAATTTGACAATATGTAGCGCCGATGATGCTTAATCAGTCCTGAAAATTTCGTGCAAATCGGTTGAATAGTTCTTGAGAAATAACGCTCCAAAAAAGTCAGAAAAAGAAAAAAAAGAATAATAATAATAAAGAAAAAGAAACCGTAGAATAACAAGAGGGTCTTCCGTTGGAAACGGAAGACCCTAATAATAACAATAATAACTAGACTCTTGTTGCTATAGCAACAAAAAGGTCTTCCGTTCTTATATAAATGTATTATTCTGTACATGAAATAGCTTTTTTCAAATAGAAAATATAAGGATATCATATTTATTTTGAAGAAAACTTCCAGACCGTACTTCAATGTCAAACAACAAAATGAAAAACAAATCATTTTTTGACTACTTCTTGTTGGGACGACAGGAAGTTCCGCCGATTCAAACAAAACATGTTTAACATATCTTAATGCAAAAGTTAATCATCCAACAAAGTATGGTTGTTGAATTCTTTACTGTTCTGAGACCTTGTTAAGACGAGATTTATTGTCTTGGGACAGGAAACGGACGAAAGGAATTGGTCTATGAAAATAAAAGTTAGTATATCTTTAACATTTGCCTTTTGTACATTTCTGTTTATCATGCTTACTAAAACAGTGCAAGAAAAATAGTTAAACTTATAAAAATTGTCATTTGATTGAACCCTTCCGGTGAGGACCGGAAATGACTGCCGACAAAATGAAACACGATAAACACATCTTCTATCAAATGTCTACCATCTATGTAAGTTTTGTGTTTTGATCACTTACAGTTTCTGATATCTACCGGGTACAAAATTTAGTTTAAAAAAAAAGCTACTTCAGATTACTAACCGGAAGTAGATCTTTTTTGTTTATTAAACATCGCATACTTCACTTATGCAAGGAGTTATACTAATATAATCATTCTTTGTAAAATAACTAAAACTAGGTTTAAAAAATAATTGTTGAAGTGCTTCCGGTGACGACCGGAAGTTACGCCGAACAAAAGAAAATAGTGTAAACACATCTACATTCATAGGTCTATCATCCCTCAAAGTTTGAATGTTTAAGTTATTACCGATTTTGAGATCTCGAGGAGTCAAGGTTTTTTGTCTCGGGACAGGAAGCGGACAAACGGAAATGTTCAATGAAAATAAAAGTTAGACTTTCTTTAACAATAGGCAATGTGACTTAATTGCTTAACATTTTATCTAAAAATATTGAAGAAAAACAGTTAAACATATAACCAGCATGATTTCTTTAAACTCTCCCGGTGTGGACCGGAAGTGACGGTTGACAAAATGAAAACTGTTTAACACATCTTCTATCAAATATCTATCATTCATGTAAGTTTCATGTCTTAGTCACTAACAGTTTCTGAGATCTCGTTGTTACAACATTTGTTTTAAAAAGACAACCTGAGATATTTGAGATATCTCACCGGAAGTAGAATTTTTGTTGTTTTTTATCATCGGATAGATGATATATGTAAGCATTTATACTTATATTTCAAGTCTGTGTTAAATAAATTAAATTCGTAAAAAAAATATTTTTGAAATGCTTCCGGTGACGACCGGAAGTTACGACGAACAAAACAAAAAAGTTTAAACACATCTACACATATAGGTCTATCATCCCACAAAGTTTGGAAGCTTAAGTCATTTTCGTTTCTGAGATCACGATGTCACTAGCTTTTTGTCGCGGGACAGGAAACGGACGACCGGAAATGAATTTTGAGAAAATGAAAAAAACGCCTGGAGATATTATCATTCTCTATCAGTCCTGAAAATTTCAGAACAATCTATTCAGCCATCTCTGAGAAATCTTGTGGACAAAAAAAGGAAAAAAAAAATAATAATAATAACTAGAGTCTTGTTGCTATAACAACAAAAAGGTCTTCCGTTCCTCAAGTATTGATCTGATAAAAAAAATCATTTCTTTTGTAAAAAGAAAATGTATATAATTTATACTGTGATGGAATTTCCCAGTTATTATTTCTATGTAAAACAAAACAAAAAGACAAAAAGTCAATTTTTGAGTACTTTCTGTGACGACCGGAAATTACGCTGGATCAGACAGAACATAGTAAACATATCTTCATACATTGTTCTGTCTTTCCTCAAAGTTTGGATGTTCAAGTTTTGTTAGTTAGGAGACCTCGCTGAGAAAAGTTTTTTGTTTCAGGACCGGAAACTGACAAACGGAAGTGATTAAGGAAATTAAAAGTAGATATTTTTAGTACATTTACCTGGGGTACTTAACTGTTCATCACACTGAGTAAATTGTTTAAAAAATCTAAACTTTTAAAAAAAACTTCATTTTGCTTGAACGCTTTGAGTGAGAACCGGAAGTGACGGACGACCAAATGAAACTAATTAAACACATGATCAATCAAATGTCTATCATCTATATAAGTTTTGTATCTTGGTCTTTTAAAGTTACTGAGAACTCCGGGTACAAAATTTTTTAAAAAGAAAGCTACCTGAGATATTTGAGATGTCTCACCGGAAGTAGAATTTTTTCGTTTATTTATCCATGTGTAGATGAACTTTTGTATTTCTTTTGCTAAAATGTTACTTCAATGCTAAATAACCCAAATATTTTTAAATAATCAAATTTTGATGTACTTCCTGTGACGACCGGAAGTTACGCCGGATAAAACAAAATATAGCAAATACATGATCATACATAGGTCTATCATCCCACAAAGTTTTGTTGTTCAAGTCGTTACCTTTTTTGAAATCTCGTCGAAATAAGTTTTTTGTCTCGGGACAGGAAACGGACAAACGGAAGTGCTCAATGAAAAATTAATTTATTATTTGTTGTGTACTTGCCCATCGCACATTATTGTTCATCGAGCTAACTAATACTATCAAAGGAAAACAGTTAAACTTATTAACAGCTTGATTTGTTTGAACTCTTCCCGTGTAGACCGGAAGTGACGGCCGACAAAATAAAAGCAGTAAAACACATCTTCAGTCAAATGTCTATCATCCCTTAAAGTTTCGTGTCTTGATCACTTATACTTTTTGAGATCTCGCGGGTACAAAATTTATTTTTAGAAAGCTACCTGAGATATTTGAGATATCTCACCGGAAGTGGAATTTTTCTGTTGATTGAGCATCGCTTAGATGACATATATAAAGATTTATACTTATATATTCAATCTATGTAAAATAAATTAAATACGTAAAAAAAATTATTTTTGAAGTTCTTCCAGTGACGACCGGAAGTTACGACAAACAAAACAAAATAGTTTAAACACATCTTCACATAAATGTCTATTATTCCACAAAGTTTGAATGTTAAAGTCCTTGTTGTTTCTAAGATCTGGAGGTGACAAGCTTTTTTGTCGCGGGACAGGAAACGGACGACCGGAAATGAATTTTGAAAAAATGAAAAAAAATGCCTCGAGATATTATAATTATCTATTATTTCTGAAAATTTCCGGAAAATCTATCCGCTCATCTCTGAGAAATTCTGCCGACAAAAAAGGGGAAAAAAAATAATAATAATAATAAGAAAGAAAAATCTATCCTGTCGTCTCTGAGATAGCAACAAAAAGGTCTTCCGTTCCTCATGTATAAATCTTTTTAAAAAATGCTTTTCTCTTATAAAAAAGAAAAAGGATATAATCGATACGGTGATGGAATCTTTCAGTAACTTTTTCTATGTGGAACAAAACGAAACGAGAAAAAGTCATTTTTGAAATTTGCTCTGACGACCGGAAGTTACGCTGATTCAAACGGAACATGGTAAACATATTTTCATACATTGTTCCATATTTCCTCAAAGTTTGGATGCTAACGCTTTTGTCAGTTATGAGATCTCGTTGAGAAAAGGTTTCTTGTCTCGTGACAGGAAACGGACGAACAGAATTGCTTAATGAAAAAAAATGTTAATATATCTTAAACACTTTCCTCTCGTACACTACTGTTTATCGAGCTTACTGAAACAGTGTAAAAAAAAGGCTAAACTTATCAACAATGTCATTTGTTTGAACCCTTCCGGTGAGGACCGGAAGTGACCATTGACAAAATGAAACACGTTAAACACATCATCTATCAAATGTCTATCACCTACATAAGTTTTGTGTTTTGATCACTAACAGTTTCTGATTAACGGCGGGTACACAATTTAGTATAAAAAAGCTACGTGAGATGTTTGAGATATCTCACCGGAAATGGATCTTTTTTTGTTTATTTAACTTCGTATAAATGACTTATGAAAAGATCCGTACTAAAATAATAATTCTGTGTAAAATAACTAAAAAAAGTAAAAAAAAAAAAATTTTTAAAGTGCTTCCGGTGACGACCGGAAGTTACGCCGAACAAAACAATATAATGTAAACACATCTACATATATAGGTCTATCATCCTGCAAAGTTTGATTGTTCAAGTCATTACCATATTTGAGATCTCGAGGAGTCAAGTTTTTTGTTTTGGGACAGGAAACGGACAAACGGAAGTAATCAGTGGAAATTTAAAGTTAGTAGTTCTTATGCATTTGACAACAGGACTTTATTGCCTATCAATTTATCTAAAATTGGCAAAGAAAAACATTTAAACTTATAAACAGCTTGATTTGATTGAACTCTTCCGGTGTGGACCGGAAGTAACGGCCAACAAAATGAAGGCAGTTAAACACATCTTCAGTTAAATGTCTATCATCCATGAAAGTTTCGTGTCTTGATCACTTATACTTTTTGAGATCTCGCGGGTACAAAATTTATTTTTAAAAAGCTACCTGAGATATTTGAGATATCTCACCGGAAGTGGAAATTTTTTGTTGAATGAACATCGCTTAGATGACATAAATAAAGATTTATACTTATATATCCATTTTATGTAAATTAAATTCAATGCGTAAAAAAAAATATTTTTATAGTGCTTCCGGTGACGACCGGAAGTTACGACAAACAAAACAAAATAGTTTAAACACATCTACATATACAGGTCTATCATCCCACAAAGTTTAAATTTTAAAGTCCTTGTCGTTTTTGAGATCTCGAGGTGACAAGCTTCTTTGTCGCGGGACAGGAAACGGACGACCGGAAATGAATTTTGAAAAAATGAAAAAAACGCCTCGAGATATTATCAATATCTATCATTCCTAAAAAATTCAGGAAAATCTATCCACTCATCTCTGAGAAATTCTGCCGACAAAAAAGGGGAAAAAAATAATAAGAAGAAGAAAGAAAGAAAAAACCTTACAATCACTATAAGGTCTTCCGTTGGAAACGGAAGACCTTAACTAGAGTCTTGTTGCTATAGCAACAAAAAGGTCTTCCGTTCCTCAAGTATTGATCTGAAAAAAAAAATCATTTCTTTTGTAAAAAGAAAATGTATATAATTTATACTGTGATGGAATTTCCCAGTTATTATTTCTATGTAAAACAAAACAAAAAGACAAAAAGTCAATTTTTGAGTACTTTCTGTGACGACCGGAAATTACGCTGGATCAGACAGAACATAGTAAACATATCTTCATACATTGTTCTGTCTTTCCTCAAAGTTTGGATGTTCAAGTTTTGTTAGTTAGGAGACTTTGCTGAGAAAAGTTTTTTGTTTCAGGACCGGAAACTGACAAACGGAAGTGATTAAAGAAATTAAAAGTAGATATTTTTAGTACATTTACCTACGGTACGTAACTGTTCATCACACTGAGTAAATTGTTTAAAAAATCTAAACTTTTAAAAAAAACTTCATTTTGCTTGAACGCTTCGAGTGAGAACCGGAAGTGACGGACGACCAAATGAAACTAATTAAACACATGTTCAATCAAATGTCTATCATCTATATAAGTTTTGTATCTTGGTCTTTTAAAGTTTCTGAGAACTCCGGGTACAAAATTTTTTAAAAAGAAAGCTACCTAAGATATTTGAGATGTCTCACCGGAAGTAGAATTTTTTCGTTTATTTATCCATGTGTAGATGAACTTTTGTATTTCTTTTGCTAAAATGTTACTTCAATGCTAAATAACCCAAATATTTTTAAATAATCAAATGTTGATGTTCTTCCTGTGACGACCGGAAGTTACGCCGGATAAAACAAAAGATAGTAAATGCATGATCATACATAAGTCTATCATCCCACAAAGTTTGGTTGTTCAAGTCGTTACCGTTTTTGAAATCTCGTCGAAATAAGTTTTTTGTCTCGGGACAGGAAACGGACAAACGGAAGTGCTCAATGAAAAATTAATTTATTATTTGTTGTGTACTTGCCCATCGCACATTATTGTTCATCGAGCTAACTAATACTATCAAAGGAAAACAGTTAAACTTATAAACAGCTTGATTTGTTTGAACTCTTCCCGTGTGGACCGGAAGTGACGGCCGACAAAATAAAAGCAGTTAAACACATCTTCAGTCAAATGTCTATCATCCCTAAAAGTTTCGTGTCTTGATCACTTATACTTTTTGAGATCTCGCGGGTACAAAATTTATTTTTAGAAAGCTACCTGAGATATTTGAGATATCTCACCGGAAGTGGAATTTTTCTGTTGATTGAGCATCGCTTAGATGACATATATAAAGATTTATACTTATATATTCAATCTATGTAAAATAAATTAAATACGTAAAAAAAATTATTTTTGAAGTGCTTCCGGTGACGACCGGAAGTTACGACGAACAAAACAAAATAGTTTAAACACATGTACACATATAGGTCTATTATTCCACAAAGTTTGAATGTTAAAGTCCTTGTTGTTTCTGAGATCTCGAGGTGAAAAGCTTTTTTGTCGCGGGACAGGAAACGGACGACCGGAAATGAATTTTGAAAAAATGAAAAAAAAACCTCGAGATATTATCATTATCTATTTTTTCTGAAAATTTCAGGAAAATCTATCCACTCATCTCTAAGAAATTCTGCCGACAAAAAAGGGGAAAAAAATAATAATAAGAAAGAAAAAAGCAACCTGAGATAATTGGGAAATCTCACCGGATGTGGATTTTTTTGGTTTATTTAACATCGCGTAGATGACATATGTAAGGATGTATACTAATATATTCATTCTATGCAAAATAAAATAAACACCTAAAAAAAAAAAATTTGAAGTGCTTCCGGTGACGACCGGAAGTTACGGCGAACAAAACGAAATAGTTTAAACACATCTACAGACATAGGTCTATCATCCCACAAAGTTTAGATGTTCAAGTGTTTATAGTTTCTGAGATCTCGTGGAGACAAGGTTTTTTGTCGCGGGACAGGAAACGGACGACCGGAAATGAATTTTGAAAAAATGAAAAAAAGCCTCGAGGTATTATCATTTTCTACCCCTTCTGAAAATTTCAGGAAAATCAACTCAGTCATCTCTGAGAACTTCTGCCGACAAAAAAGGGGGGAAAAAAATAAGAAAGAAAGAAAAAACACTACAATCACTATAAGGTCTTCCGTTGGAAACGGAAGACCTTAATAAGAAACATTACAATCACTATAAGGTCTTCCGTTGGAAACGGAAGACCTTAATAAAAAGAAACATTACAATCACTATAAGGTCTTCCGTTGGAAACGGAAGACCTTAATAAGAAACATTACAATCACTATAAGGTCTTCCGTTGGAAACGGAAGACCTTAATTATTGCGCAGTAAAGAGTTATTATAAAAATACATTAGAGCCCTCTTTGCCCCTAATTTGATGGGTTAGCCCTTTTTCGCTGATATTAAATAAAAGAGTTTGTAAATTTTAACAACTCTTGCGTTACATGTCTTAATAATATATTTCTACATTCAAAACTATTTCAGAAAATGTGCAAAAATTTCGTGTAAAAATTTGCTGCAAATTTTCGAACACAGGCGAGCTTCGGCTCCTTGTGCATTTTCCAAATTATCAAATAAATAGAATCATCTACAGACATTCATTTACTATCCGTAAAAGTTTCACGTTTTTATCTTAATTAGTTTTGGAGGAGTTAAGTGGACACAATAGTCCTTAAAAATTCACTCAATCCTGAAAATCTCAAATCGAAAGTGACGTCATCAGCCCAAAATTTTATAACATCACGATCTTTTAACGTTCTCTCAGTTCAAGAAGTTTCATGCAAATTGGTATTGGACTTCACGAGTAAGAAACGGAACCCAAGGCCATAATAATAATAACTAGACACGATCTCGTTGCGAGCAACGAGAAGGTCTTCAGTCCGATTTTTAGAATATGGAATGACCTTGTCCTTGATCTTCGTCAACGAAATTATCTAGAAATGTAGGCGGGATCTAAGAGTTATGGATGAAAGCTATCTACCCCTTTGGTGTGCCTTATTTGTGGGATCAGTTCGTTTTCTCTTCAGTTAAAAGGTATTTTTTTGTATTGCTAATAAGTGTTTAGAAATTGGTTATCGTTCTTGAGATATCTGGGAAAGATCGTTTCGAGATCCAGTCCTAAAATGAACAAATGACAATAACAAACCGTCAACCATCTCAAAAATCCATAAAACGAAATACAAATTCAAAGCAGAGCAACACGGACCTCCAAGATAGAGGTAGGATAAGGTGCCATGGAGGAGTGAGCATCCTCTGCTGACCGGTCACACCCGCCGTGTGCTCTTTGTCGTTATCAGGAAAATAAAAACCACAAAAGTCCGTAGACAATTAGGTAATTAATTATGGTCTAACAATTAGTATGATAAACGTCAGTCAGCATGCGACTCAGTGGAAGATTGTATTTGCTGACAAGGTCGTTGTATCGACCATAGAACATACGAAAAGATGACTTTAAACGAGACTGTTGATAGTCCTGTTTTATCAACTTGTTTGTCAGTAGCTTGCCTCGTCTTAGAAACTGTTCATACGAAGAGCATGCCCTTCCGTATCGAACTAACTGAGAGACAAAAACACCATATGCAGGTGATGAAGGTATATTGCTACATAAGTAAGGAAAGTTGACTATAGAAAAATCGAAGTCATCGCATTTATCATAAAGTTTTGTAGTTAGGTTACCATCAATGTCCATTTCCAGTAAAATATCCAAATATGAAACATATGACGCTGACTCTGTGGTATCTTTTATTTCAAGTTCACTGGGATATATCGAGTCGACGTAAGTAGGGAAATAACAATTGTTAATTGATAATACGTCGTCGATATACCTAAATGTTGAGTTGAAGGCCACAGCGAGTGATTATTTTTTTTCACGTACAAGTTTTTGAATTAATTCTTCTTCATAAGAATACAAAAATAGGTCTGCTAACAATGAGGCACAATTGGTACCCATAAGAATTCCAACAGATTGTTGGAAGACTTGATTTCTAAAAACTACATAGATGTTGTCTATCAGAAACTCAAGCATCTTTTTAATGTCAACTTCAGAGTACTTGTGTGTGCAATCAGAATGGTTTTTAACAAAATAGTTTTTTAGATTTCCAATGACAAGGTAAACATTTTTACGACTTATATTTTTATTGAAGAAACAACTGTCGATGATATCAAAAAGTCTAGATTTTAATTTGTCGTGGGGAATGGTTGTATAAAGCGTTGAAAAATCGTACGTTTTGATGCTATTGATTTTGGTAAGATTTTGTGACCTCAAAGTTTCTAATAACTCTTTAGAGTTTTTTAGTATCTACATCTGATTCACACCACTTCTGTAGTATATTGTTGTACGCAGTTTAGGGTCCAGATAACAAGCAATATATGGTTATAGATTGTTAAGCACACATTCTGTTCAATCTTGCTTTTCAGAATTTTTTTCTATCTTGAGACATTCAGGATCAAACATTCGGATTTCTGACCCCTTAAAACCCCTAATTACGTAACGATGGAGTGAAAAAAATGGCCATGTATAGATAAATAACGTTATGATGAAAATAATTGCTTCTCTAACCGATTACAAAATATTTTAAAGTTAAAAGTTATCATTCAAAGAATTTAGAGCCCTCTCCGCCCCTAATTTGAAAGACCAACCGCTTTTTCTTGATGTCATAAGAATGCTCTTGTCAATTCAAACACATTTTGTTCAACAAGTGTTTTTAATTTAATCCCGTTCTCGGGATGTCTGGAGAAGGTCGTTTTAGGGGCCGACCCTGTAACTCTTTTAAGGGACCAGATAACAAAAAAATTATGGTTGCATATTGTTAAGCACATTATTTCGAGCATCTTCTGTTCAATATTGCTTTTCAGAATTTTCCTCCATTTTGAGATATTGAGAATCAAAGTTTTTTACTTCTGGCCCCTAAAATCCCTAATTACGTAACGGAGGAGTTAATAATTGCCATGCATAGGTAAACTACGTTATAATGAACATAATTGCTTCTATAACGTATAACAAAATATTTCACAGTAAAAAGTTATCATTAAAAGACTTTAGAGACCTCTCAGACCCAAATTTGAAGTGTCAGCTCCTTTTTCTTGATATCAAATGAAAGCTCCTGACTTTATAATTTTTTTTTTGTTCTTTATAATTTAACAAAATACTATCGAGAAAAGAGATATTGAAAGAAAACCACGAAAAATCACGACGCTTTTTTAACCGTAATTTTCGCGCTCGGTCGAGCTTCGACGCTTTTGGTCACAGGAAAATATATATACCACATATCAGATCTACTAACTTTTGTCTACAATCCCTGAAATTTCAATATCTCAAATCGTTTTTGAGCTTACCTCTGGACAAGCCGACCCTCTGAAAATAGTTAAATTGTAAATATTTTAAAACGGAAGTGACGCCATCATAAAACAAATTCCAATAAGGTTCAGATGATTATCTATCGGATCTAAAAGTTTCATATAAATCGGTCGAGTAGTTTTAGAGAAATCGCGTATACAAAATTGGTTGGAAAAAAAAAATAATAACTAGATGCGATCTACGAGTAACGAGTAGGTCTTCTGTTCGATTTTGAAACGTATTTTGAAACGATACGATAAATTATCGATAAAACTTTAGATACAAATGATTGAGTATTTTAGGTAGATCCTAAATAGGGACAGACATTGGTGTTTTAATTATTGGAATCGATTAGAATCATCAATGCAGACATGTTTTCTTCAACAATACTTAACAATATATATGTCGCCTTCTCTAGATATATTGCGTCAGAGTTTATTGTCTTTAGTCCCTAAAAATCCCTTATTTTGCCAGAAATGCGCGTGGCAATAATTTTTTGAAACTAATATTGTTACGATCATCAACTTTGCTTTTCTAATGCATTGACATGTTTTAATCGCTTGTACGTTTCTTGCAATAGTCTTTACGAGTCTTTCGGTCCCTCATTAATGTGGTCGGCCCTTTTTGTTTTTTGTTTTCATACAAAAGGTCTTTCGAATACTAACATCTTTTGTTCTTACATCCATCTTATATTGCTGTTCATTTTTGGGGTACAAATGATTGAATATTTTAGTGGCTAGCCCTGTAGATCCTTAATAGAGACGGCCATTTGTGTTTCGATTTATGAAATCGATTAGAATCATCAATGGAGACATTTTCTGTTCTATAATACTTAACAAAATATGCCTCGTTCTCTAGATATATTGCGTCAAAGTTTAAGGACGTTGGCCCCTAAAAATCCCTAATTACGTAATGAATGGGCATAGCAATATTTATTTCTGATATATATTGTTACGATCAACAACTTTGCTTCTATAATGCATTACAAAATCTTTATCATTTATAAGTTATTTGTAATACAGTTTACGAGTGTCTTGGCCCCTAATTAAAGGGGCCAGGTCCTTTTTCTTGATTTTGATGAAAAGGTCTTAAGAATACTAACAGTTTTTGTTTTTACACCTATCTAAAATTATTGTTTATATTTGAGATACAAATGATTGAATATTTTAGGGGCCAGCCCTCTAGATCCTTAATGGGGAGAGACATTGGTGTTTTGATTAGTGGAATGGATTAGAATCATCAATGCAACCATTTTCTCTTCTACAATGCTTAACAAAAATTGTCTCTTTCTCAAGATTTATTGCGTCAAAGTTTAAGTACTTTGACCCCTAAAAATCCCTAATTACGTCATAAATAGGCGTGGCAATGATTTTTTTCTTATATATATTGTTACGATCAACAACTTTGCTTCTATAATGCATTACAAAATCTTAATCGTTTTTAAGTTATTTCCGTTCATTTTCTTCCCAGAGGTTGCACGTATTGATATGAAATTTGGTATACAGATTTATATAATAATATCTTGCTCAAGTTTGATGTTGGATACGATCGAGCAATTTTCGACAGAGTTATGCCCCTTTGACTTAGAAAAATTCCACTTATTTGCAGTTTCCGTTCATTTTCTTCGTGAATGTTTTCAAGGTTGGGGGGGGGGGGGGGGTATGGGTGTTTCACAAACATCTCTTGTTAAAATATTAGCTTTTATTTTGTGGAAATTAACACACTCCTAAATTGATAAAAAAACACAATATACCGGCCTCATTCTTTTAAGATGTTGTTTAATCACCATTACTTTTTTTTCCTTTTTAATTGAAGAATATTAAACACTTACCTTTATTCCTCGGACCCGGAGAAAAAAATTGTCCTTACATTTCTAAAGAAAGCGATCGCGTTCTCTTCCTCTGTTAAAAACCCATTTGATTTACCTATCCGAAAAATGGAACAGCCGCCACCTCCGCCACTGCCTCCGCCGCCACCACCGCCGCCACCACTGTCTCCGCCGCCGCCGCCGCCACCGCCTCCGCCGCCATGGCTTCTCTCGCGGTTAAAGCCCAGAAAAGCTTATAAGATAAATAAAACACACATGTACTGACAACGTTCCAATCGTGATTCAAACTCGTGGTTCTAATAGTTTATGTTTTGTAGCTTGTTATGTGTACATTCAATACAGTAATGCTTTGTAGCAACCTCTAATGATACACCGTCCACTTATGATATTATGTTGCATTAGTGGTCAGGGTGTTGACCACTAATGATATAATTTTATCATTAACGAACAACCTAACCGTCCGCTAATGATATTATTTCAGATTTATATCATTAGCGATCAAAAATCCTAACCTCTAATAATATGGAAAAAAATTGTGAAATAAGTACTACCTTGACCGCTAATGATATACATTTGCACACAATTATAATTGCATTAGTGGATGGATTTGCAACCTTTAATGATATAATATGATATTATATGTATATATATATATATATATATATATATATATATATATATATATATATATATATATATATATATATATATATATATATATATAGTCGAATTTTAAAATCGTACTTGAGTATACCTGAGCTCTATACTTACACAGGCACAATATCAAGGAAAAAAATGATGATATATACATTTGCAAACAGAATCTACTTAAGTGACGTCATAGATGGACAGGTCATGGACAATGGTGACTAATGTTGAGTCTAATATGTTAGACAACCTCTGTATAATGTTGGATAAAGAATTGATTTTGATACGATACTACAAAAAATTGGTTAAAATTGGGTGGGGAGGGATCCAGTTATTTGATCATATAAAATATAGTCCTTTATTGTAACATACACATTTCTGACATTGCCTCTGACATTTAATTGAAATCAAATAATCGCATACAGACAAAACACATACAGTTTATGACTTCGTCTGTTTTCTTCTAAATCCAAATTGATCATCATTAAACAAAAAGGAGTTATGCTAGATATTTTTAGTTGAAGAAAATTTGACGAAAAGCAATTTTACGATATGAAAAAATTGTTGTAAAACTTTTAGCGGGATTTCATTAACATAAAAAGGTCCAATTGATAAGACTATTTGCTATTGTGGTCTGTAGTACAATTGATTCACTAAATAAATCTCTTGTTAAGTTGAACATGTGGGTTTGTTTATTATAGATTAGAACAACAAAGAATATCAATTAAAGTTGGTTGAATTAAAACTACTTAAACAATAGTGATCATGTCGGTGTTACAAAGAATATTGACCCCGGTTTCATTTTTCAGCGGTGATTATTGATCCGGGTGGGGAGGGGGGGGGGCTTTTTTTCACGTTGAAAACTGAGACCAAAAGTTGTGAAATTTATACCCAGCTTAAAAGTTTTTTTCTAATCTCTGATGACCTCACACGTTGAAAATTGACCAACTACAGGTTTTTGAACTGTCTTTGAAATGGAATTTGCTCTACGCAATTAAAATGTATCTGATTAAAAATTTAAGCTCCATATTTTAATTCCTAATATTGTCTGATACTCATGCAATGACAATGATAATGAACTTTATTCTCATAACTGAATAAACAGTGAAGAGAAAATACATATGTACAGTATGTACAAATTACAATATATATAATAGATGAAAATCATTGGTACAGGCATGATGAAGGGATAACAGATATAGTTTAACCAAGAGAGCATCTCTCAAATATAGTACCTAATAGTTTACAAATATTGGTAAGTTGTTTGTGACATTAAACAGTGTTTAAAATTTAACAACATTTGGATTTGTTATGAAATATTTTGGTAAACATATACCCCTTGAATTGGATATATATACATATATGCCGATATGGATGGTTTTTTTTTTTTTTTGGGGGGGGGGGGTAGCTAACCTGAGCTGAAAGCTCAAGTGAGCTTTTCTGATCACTTTTTGTCCGGCGTCCGTCTGTCTGTCTGTAAACTTTTTACATTTTCGACTTCTTCTCCAGAACCACTGAGCCGATTTCAACCAAACTGGGCACAAAGCATCCTTAGGTGAAGGGGATTCAAGTTTGTTAAAATGAAGGGCAACGCCCTCTTCCAAGGGGAGATAATTAAAAATCATTGAGAATTTGTTGGTATTTTCAAAAATCTTCTTCTCAAAAACCATTTGGCTAGAAAAGCTGAAACTTGTGTGGAAGCATCCTCTGGTAGTGTAGATTAAAGTTTGTTCAAATCATGATCCCCGGGGGTAGGATGGGCCCACAATGAGAGGTCGAACTTTTACAAAGGAATATATAGATTAAAATCTTTAAAAATCTAATTCTCAGAAACTGATCAGCCAGAAAAGCTTTAACTTGTGTGGAACCATTCTCAGCAAGGGTATATTGAAGTTTGTTCAAATCATGATCCCCATGGTAGGGTGGAGTCACAATTAGGGGGGGGGGGGTCCATTTTTCAAATAGGAATATAAAGAGAAAAACCTTTTAAAATCTTCTTCTCAGAAAACGATCAGCCAGTAAAACTGAAACTTGTATGAAAGCATCCTCGGTTAGGATAGATTTAAGTTTAATAAAAGCATGATCCACAGGGGTAGGGTGGGGCCACAGTCGGGGGTCAAATTTTCACATCAGATTATACATTGTATATATAGAGAAAAATCTTTAAAAATCTTCTTCTGAGAAACCGATCGGGCAGAAAATCTGTAACTTATATGGAAGCATCATCAGGTATGGAAGATTCAAGTTTGTTCAAATCATGATACTGGGAGTAGGGTGGGGCCACAATGGGGGGAGGGGGTGTCAAACTTTAAAATAGGAATATTAAGGGAAATATATTTAAAAATCATTTGCCTAGAAAAGTCAGTTCAGATAGTGTAGATTGAATTTTGTCAAAATCATAATCTTCAGGAGTAGGGTTGGGCCACATAAGGGGGGGGGTCCAATTTTTCAAACGAAAACATTTAAATTATCCACAAAAACTTAAATGTTATTATTTATGGTTTTACTTATATGCAAGCCTTTTGAATTATTGTTGATTATTATTTAATTGTTTAGACTTTAGACACAAGGGGTTAAAAGTGTGATGTAGGTTTATAATCCATGTATAAACAGTTGTTAAAGTCTGATCATTTTCTCAAGAACTGCAATGCTCAATATGTAATATGACTGTAAAATCATCCTGTTACAATAGGGGTCATTGATAAACATAAGAATATGCAGGGGAATTTTTTTATATACAGGATCTATTATACAACATTGTTAAGATATTTTGTATATGACTCCATAAAGCTGATTTTATTAAGGTCTTCCGTTTCCAACGGAAGACCTTATAGTGATTGTAGTGTTTTTTGTTTCTTTCTTTCTTTCTTATTATTTTTTTTTTCTCCTTTTTTGTCGGCAGAATTTCTCAGAGATGGCTGGATAGATTTTCCTGAAATTTTCAGAGATGATAGAGAATGATAATATCTCGAGGCATGTTTTTCATTTTTTCAAAAATCATTTCCGGTCGTCCGTTTCCTGTCCCGCGTCAAAAAACCTTGTTCCCTCGAGATCTCAGAATCGGCTAACAATTGAACGTCCAGACTTTGTGGGATAATAGACCTATATTTGTAGATGTGTTTAAACTATTTTGTTTTGTTCGTCGTAACTTCCGGTCGTCACCGGAAGTACTTCAAAATTATTATATTTATGTATTTAACTTATTTTACATAGAATGAATCTGATAGTATAAATCCTTACATGTGTCATCTAAGCGATGATACATAAACAAGAACATTCTACTTCCGGTGAGATATCTCAATTATCTTAAGTAACTTTTTTATAACAAATTTTGTTCCCACGAGATCTCAAAAACTATAAGTGATGAAGACACGAAACTGTCATGGATGATAAACATTTGATTGAAGATGTGTTTAACTGGTTTTATTTTGTCGACCGTCACTTCCGGTCCACACCGGAAGAGTTCAAACAAATCAAGCTATTTATCAGTTTAACTGTTTTCCTTCGATAGTATTAGTTAGCTCGATGAACAATAATGTACCATGGGCAAGTACACAACAAATAATAAATTAATTTTTCATTGAGCACTTCCGTTTGTCCGTTTCCTGTCCCGAGACAAAAAAACTGATTTCGACGAGATTTCAAAAACGGTAACGACTTGAACAACCAAACTTTGTGGAATGATAGACCTATGTATGAACATGTATTTACTATATTTTGTTTTATCCGGCGTAACTTCCGGTCGTCACAGGAAGTACACCAAAATTTGATTATTTAATAATATTTGGGTTATTTAGCATGGAAGTTACATTTTAGCAACAGAAATACAAAAGTTCATCTACACATGAATAAATAAACGAAAAAATTCTACTTCCGGTGAGACATCTCAAATATCTCAGGTAATTTTCTTTTATAAAAATTTTGTACCCGGAGATCTCAGAAACTGTAAGAGACCAATATACGAAACTTATATAGATGAAAGACATTTGATTGAACATGTGTTTAACGGGTTTCATTTGGTCGTCCGTCACTTCCGGTTCTCACTCGAAGCGTTCAAGCAAAATGAAGTTTTTTTTTAAAGTTTAGATTTTTTTAAACAATTTACTCAGTGTGATGAACAGTAACGTACCGTAGGTAAATGTACTAAAAATATCTACTTTTAATTTCCTTAATCACTTCCGTTTGTCCGTTTCCGGTCCTGAAACAGAAACATTTTCTCAGCGAGATCTCATAAGTAACAAAAACTTGAACATCAAAACTTTAAGGAAAGACAGAACAATATATGAGGATATGTCTTCTATGTTCTGTCTGATCCGGCGTAACTTCCGGTCGTCACAGAAAGTACTCAAAAATTGACTTTTTGTCTTTTTGTTTCGTTTTACATAGAAATGATAAGTGGGAAATTCCATTATCCAGTATCTGTTATATCCATTTTCGTTTTACAACACAAATGAATTTTTTTAAGATTAATACATAAGGTACGGAAGACCTTTTTGTTGCTATAGCAACAAGAGTCTAGTTATGTCTATCATTGCTCAGGTGAGAGATGGGGGCCATGGGCCTCTTGTTTTTTTTTTTTTTTTTATTTTTTTTTTTATTTTTTCGATTACAACAATTTGTTATTAAGACTAAGAACTCTGTATCCTGTTATTAAACTGTGTAGATACAGCTAAAAGGAGTTTATGTCAAACAACATCGTCTCAAGCCACGGTCCGGAGTCCCCATATATAACTCTCCAACATGATCGTTCATGTTGGCCGTGGTTTGCGAAGATGGTCAAACCAATACCGGCCGTTTATGTAATATTTCTGGCAAATCGCTACAACTTAAATTTATTTTGAGAAGTCATGATAATTAACTGGCAGGACAATAATGGAGAGTTGTCATATTTTTATTAGACAAGTCGCGATCAGTGATTATTTAATTAATTCAATTTTTATAAAATACTGTTGTGAAGATTTTGTGAGGCAAGCCATTTAGACTTAAGTGGAAGCAAATTTACACTGTCGGAATTCTGACAAAACTTAAATTATTTTATATTATATAAAAAAAAATTGATTTATTGAATCAAAAATTTAAATATCAATTTATTAATGTTCGTTTATATTTGCTGTTGGATTTAGAATTTCACGATGCGGTTCAATTATCATCGAGATTGGGTCTTTATTCAACACTTTGGTCTCAATATTCAACGTTGAAAAAATAACTCCGGGTCAATTTTATATTATATCATATTTTATCATTAAAGGTTGCAAATCCATCCACTAATGCAATTTAAAATGTGTGCAAATGTATATCATTAGTGGTCAAGGTAGCACTTATTTCACATTTTTTCCCCATATCATTAGAGGTTACGATTTTTGACCGCTAATGATATAAATCTGAAATAATATCATTAGCGGACGGTTAGGTTGTTCGTTAATGATAAAATTATATCATTAGTGGTCAACATCCTGACCACTAATGCAACATTATATCATTAGTGGACGGTGTATCATTAGAGGTTGCTACAATGCTTACATTTTTCCATACAATGCAGTTGTTTAAACGATTAAAAAATATCAAGTCTCTATAGCAAATCTGTATATATAATTCAAATGTAGTACAATCGGTAAAAGTACTAATATAAACATAATATCTTGGCTACATTTATCAGTCTGAAAGTAAATTAATCGAGCAAATAGTAAGTTTTTAGATCTAACCTACTAAATACAAATATAAACTGACATATATAACAGAATAACAAGGCGTTTTAGCAAAAAAATATCTGGATAGATCCATGCTACATGAGTTGGTCTTAAAATAAATCGTGTTTAAATGTTTTTTTAAACACTATATTTAATGCACATATCTGATATATGTACAATTGATCTGCAAAACAACAAGTTCCTTTCTTGAAAACTGTTGGAGGAGTTATCCGTACAATAGGGGTTCCTTATATGCAATATTCTGCGAGAAAATGACTAAGTTCAAAGGCTGGTATTTTTTTCAAAAATTATCAAAAAACAAAATCCAAGTTTATCTATGTAAATCCTTAGACGAATTGTATGTTTCGTAAGTAGGGGTTTTCAGGGACCAGCAGTCCAAAACTTTGATCATTCATATCTGAAAAAAGGAGAAATGTTTTGAAAAGCAACGTAGAAGCAAAGTTGCTCAGAATAACGTCTTTAACAAAACGCTACCTTGATAATATTGGTTCATGGCCCCAGTAAGGAGTAAAAGGGTCGGCCCTGAAACAACCGTTAATGATACAACGCCGCTTAATGATATAAATAGCATTAAGCGTTGCAATTGCAACGCTTAATGTTATAAATTTTTGCATGAACAGTTGACATCTTTAACCGTTAATGATAAATCGCCGCTTAATGATAGAATTGTATCATTAAGCGTTACAAATGCACAGCAGCCTTAACGCTTAATGAAACAAGCAAATATCGACACCCTCAACCGCTAATGATACAAACTTTATATCATTAAGCGTTGCAGTTGCACCCTCTAATGATACAAAATTGTATGAATGATTGAAAATAAATCTTTTCATTTTTTTTTCAATTTGCTCAACATTCATAATTTTAGTTTTTAAGATCAATTCTATGTAAAAATCGTATATAGGAGTTCCGGTGTAACGACGAAAAGGGCCCCCCGTAGAATATTGACCCGGGGGTTGAATTTCTACAGAGAAAACTGACCAGTGTCAGTATTCTATGACGAGTAGAGTCCTTTTTCTACAGTAGAAAACCATTCCAGACCTGTATATCTACAACCCCCCCCCCCACACGTTGAAAACTGACCCGCATAGAATTTTGACCTCACTTATTAACTACATAGAAATTATAGAAATTAAAGGCGATACGTGTAGCATTCATATTTTGCTAATGTCCGGAAAGGGGGTGGGGGTGGGGGATAGCGAAAGCATATGGAAAATTAGACAAACTAAGTATGCGCCTCCCGTTTTACCCTTTAACATATATAACATCACTCTGAACAAAGCGATATCTGTGTTTATCTTGAAGTACTTGTCAGCTTGCCTTGTGGCGCCCCTTCGCTAAGCCTTTTTAGGGTTGTGCCCCCCCCCCCCGATGTATATGCATTATGATGTGTTCGCATGCGCTCCCTTTTTGCATTATGCCCCGCTTTGGTAAATAGGCCCCATTATTATAGCAGATGATGACAAACCTAACTTAACGACTACGTATTGCAAAATTTTAGAAGAAAAAAACGAAGACTTCGACAAATAAAGCGGATTTTTTAATAGCTACACTGAATGTCTGACAACCAAACATTACACCGTCACACTATCAGATTTTCTTACAGGTACACATAAGACAGCGACTCGCGTGTAAATTCGAAATTTTGGATTTATCACCATTACACTGAGTTTATGTATGATAACTCTGCATCGCCGCCATTATATGTCAATTAAGTTGTGCAAGTTCAGGCACGTAGCACCGTTTGTTTAAAGGTGATAGGACAGCTTAATCCGAAATCAGGACAATCGAAAAGAGAAAAAAGGAAAACATTTTTCGCCAGTTTTCAAAATCCTAATAGGGGGGGGGGGTGTTGTTGGATTTTTACCTATAATATTTTATCTGCTTCCAAAGACGGGGGGGGGGGGCTTCTTATAAATTCAATTTCTTTACTTGTAAACTTAAAAATGTTACCATGGGAGGATAAGTTTGGAATTCGACTTCGTTGTTTTAACCATAAACAAAGTGCCCAGCTCTTTAAATTAAAAGCTGACAAAAAATAAACAAAAAAACAAACACTTTTTTGAATGAGGACTTTTGGTCTCAAGGCTTGACCCCAAATTTTAGGCCTAGTCTTAAATTTAGCCTCTACAAAAATTGTTGGTCTCTATTTGGTTTTCATATTTATTTACACATTTGATAATTTTATTGAATTTTACTAATTTAAGTGCAATACACATGAAACATCACACTAGATGGCTTTTAGTGTCTTATAGTGATAATTCTATTGAAACATATTTATGACTACAGGTACATGTATGAGTCATTGATTCTAATAGATTTTGATCAAGTCTGCTTTTAAACTCCAAAATAATTTAAGAATATAATACTGCCATTGTATTACCATGTTTTTCCCATTGTACATTGTACTTAAACTCAGACTGCTCTCAGTATCGGCCAATACCTAATATATTTATAAAAGTTACAGAAAACACGTGTGTTTGTTTTGAATTAAGTGGGCGTGTCGATATTACATATCGATTGGATGTTCACGGGTGTTTACGGGTGAATAGGGTGATTTAATCCGTGCTACGCATGACTTGTACACATATAAAGTAGAATTCGGGTTTTTTTAAGTTATTCGAAGTTCGATGCCACTTTGCAACAGACTACGAGTATCTAATTCTATGTCGTCGAGGCAGACTACAGATTTCCTGGCTGAAATTAGAGACCAGCCTATGGACGACTCTATTCTTGACGAGCCCTCCACTCTTGCGGCACCAGGAATTTCAAATACAGCGCCTAACAGACCAGAGGCCACGTCGGATATTGCTGACACGTTTAACCTGTTCAAATCCTACTTGGATTCCAAACTTGAGAACCTGAAGGACCAGCTTTCAACTGGTAATGACTATGACTCCTTAGCTAAGCAAATAAAGAAAGAAGTATCCGTTTCCTTTAATCACGAAGGGAACAAAATTCAGTTCAATTTCAATTCAGAAATATTGAGCGACTTAACGAAATTACAGAAACGTTTGTCTGTTAAAGATTCATCATCTGCCAGTATTGTTTCTTCTATCATAACTAAGTTATCTAGGAGAAACAAACTAATTCGCATTGCGGACAAATCTCCGGCCGGTTGGACAACAGTGCGGGAATATGAAAGTGACGACCTCGCCTCTGACTCGGACGATGAGAAGCGCATGCGCCAAGCTGAAAACCGTGCACTCCGCACACTTAGAGAGAGACGGCGCTATCGCCCGTACAAGAAACCCTCTGCAACTGTTTCTACTCCTTCTGATCGCAGTCCTGCTCCTACGTCTTTTCAGCGTTCCTTTCGTCCCTACACAAAGCAACGTAGACAACCCTCGCCGTACGATATCTGCTACAATTGCAGAAAATACGGACACTGGAAATCCCAGTGCACAGCGCCTTAGGTCCAGTCCAGCGCCTCCAGTGTTGGCGTTAACAAATAGATCTGTAAAGAAGTATGTTGATCAAAACCAATCGCTTTTGAATAATCAAGTAAACTTGTTTTTGAAGCATGTTGCTTATTTTGAAAATAGTTATGTTTGCAGCAAAGGCGTCAAAGGAAGTCTGGCGAAAAATGTCCAGTATTGGCAGAGTATTGGAGCTAGTGAGTTCGTTATTGATATTATAAAATATGGATACGTTGTTCCTTTTCAGAGACCTCCTCCTCCTATGAATTTCAAGAACAACAAATCTGCTCTTGACAATGTTGAATTTGTAGAACAATCTATTAAAGATCTTTTTGAAAGCGGTTGTATAGAAAAAGTTCCTTTTCAGCCTTTTGTTGTCAGTCCACTCAGTGTTGCACATAATAAAGGTTCAGGTAAAAAGAGACTAATATTAGATTTGAGCGAATTAAACAATTTTGTAGACAAGAAAAAAGTTAAGTTTGAGGACTGGAATGTTGCTTTAAATTTTTTCAACAAAGATTGTTTTTTATTCAAATTTGACTTAAAATCCGGTTACCATCACATCGATATTTGCAGAAAACAGCTTACTTATTTTGCTTTTTATTGGAAGGGTCAGTATTATTGTTTCAACGTTTTAGTTTTTGGCTTGACTTCAGCTCCGTATATTTTTACAAAATGCTTGAGGCCATTGGTTAAACACTGGAGAACCCATGGCATAGATATTGTTTTATATCTAGACGATGGCCTGGGGTTCGGTAAAGATTATGAAATCACACGTAAAGCTTCAAACTTTGTTCACAATTCTCTAATGCAAGCTGGGTTATTGATAAATATAGAAAAGTCAAATTTTCAGCCCGTGCAGTCCATTGAGTGGCTTGGTTTGCTGTGGGACTCAAAGAGTTATTCTTTATTCATTCCAAACAGAAGTTTAGAAGAAGTTCAGTCGACTTTGAATTTCCTGATTAATTCTTTCCCTCTTTTTACAGCTCGAGAACTAGCAAAGTTTGCCGGACAGATTATTTCATTATCTCCTGTTTATGGTTGTGTTTGCAGCTTAATGACGAGAACTATTTATTTAGCTGTAGAGAGCCGTGGTCATTGGGATCATCTAATGAATCTTGCATTTCCAGATTTGGTTAAAACAGAGTTAGAATTCTGGACAAATAACTTGGTAAAAATGAATTATAAACGTTTGATTGCAGAGGCTTTGCCTTCTGTCTTAGTTTTTTCAGATGCTAGCAATGTTGCAGCAGGAGCATATAGGTTGAAGTAGACGAAAAAATAGTACACCATATATGGTCAAAATCTGAATCATTGATGAGCTCTACATGGAGAGAGTTAAAAGCGATTGATTTAGCATTGAATTACTTTGCAGCTTCTTTATCAGGAAAAGCAGTACGGTGGCACACAGATAACCAAAACTGTGTCACAATTGTTCAAAAAGGTAGTACGAGCCTCATTTACAGAGTTTAGCTTTTAACATATTCTCCAAGTGTGTCGAGTTTGCTATTTCATTAAGCATAGTTTGGATTCCAAGAGAGGACAATACAAAAACTGATTATTTATCAAACATTATTGATTTTGATGATTGGCAAACTACTGATGAGTTTTTTGAATTTATAGACGGCATGTGGGGTCCACACACAGTGGATCGATTTGCTAGCGCTCAAAATGCTAAATTACAGAGATTTAATTCATTGTTTTGGTATCCAAATTCTGAAGCTGTCGATGCATTTTCACAGTCTTGGCATTTTGAAAATAATTGGTTAGTTCCTCCAATTAATTTAGTTAGCAGAGTAATCAAGCATTTATTATACTGCAGAGCTTTTGGTACTCTTATTGTGCCGAAGTGGCCCTCCGCTCCTTTTTGGACACTGCTGTTCGATGCAAAAATGAAATGTAGAGAGTATGTTATTGACGTATTAGAACTTAAGCCATTTCAAAACGTGTTTTGTCATGGAGTTAATAATAAAAATAGTTTATTCGGTTCAGAGCATTTCAATTCTAAAGTTTTGGCAATAAGGCTTTGCGCTGAGCAGTTGTAGACGAGGCCCTTTCAAGATGTTTATCTTGATGAAGCTGGCGCGGTCTATCATGATTGTTTTACATTTGATGCTGTGTAGAAACTGTATTAATTTATCGATGTGATTGCTGACATGGCCCTTTCAAGATTTGTGTCTTGATGAAGCTGGCATGGTCTAGTATTTTTGTATTTATACATGGCCTTTTCAAGACGTGTATCTTGATGAAGACGGCATGGTCTACTATGTATTCAGACATGGCCCTTTCAAGATTATTTATATTCTTGATAAAGCTGGCACGGTCTGTTTTTGTTTATGTACAGATGGACTATTTAAGATATGTTATTGTCTAGATGATGTCGGTACGGTCCGATATGTTATGTTTAAGGCATTGGCCTTACAAGTGTTGTATTTATATTTGTCGGAGTAGGCAAGACGACGTAAAATTATGAAGGAAGTTAAGTTTTTACGTTTGATCATTATATATATCTGATTACATCGTTATTATAGATGTTACGGAAAACTATGTACACAGTTAAAAGCGGATTAGAACGATTTAATTTATTCAGTGATTTAAATGAAAAATGGGATATAGAGACCCTACGGTTATAATTGAAGTTATCTTATTTGATTGGTTTTATCTTCAAGTTTTTCAGATATCTTTAAACAAGGGAAATGGACATTTTCCTGGATGTGCGCAGAACCTTCATTAGAGACATTGGCTAACAGGCTTCCGGAAATTTGTTTAAAGTCAAAAGCTGAGAATACACGCACGAAGTACAGCGGAGCATTCAATAGATTCTGTAAGTAGTGTTCACGTTATAACATCTCTTCACTACCAGCCTCAGACTATAACGTTTCCTTATATTTGATTCATCTCAGCGATAATTGTAACTCAGTAGCTAAAATAGATGAAGCTTTTTATGCTATAAGTTGGACACATAAATTGTGTGGATTTCCCGATCCTTGTACTTCATTCCTTCCAATTTCAACAAGGGAATGATGCCACAGATCTATTGGACACCGAGGGAGAAACAAAAAGGAACCTATTTCTCCAGACATTCTTAAAAATATTTGTATACTGTATGGTAACAACAGCTGTAATTTACTTGATCTTAGAATTGCTTGTATGTGCGTTCTTAGTTTTTCCGGATTTTTAAGGTTTTCAGAGCTTGTAAATCTTAGAAGGTCTGACATTCAAATTTTTGATGATTATTTAACTCTTTATGTTCAAAAAAGTAAAACTGATCGATACAAGAAAGGTAGTACTGTTTACATTTCTGGTACTGGGCAGATTACATGTCCCATAATGATCACTAAGAGGTATTTGGAAAAAGCTAAAATTAGTGCATGTTCAGATGAGTTCATATTCAGATCTATTTCTTTTTGTAAAAGCTCTCAATCATATATTCTGAAGGGTCACAAAAGTTTGTCTTATACAAGACCTAGAGAAATTCTTTTATCTACACTTGAATCTATTGGACTGGATGAACGTCAGTTCGGATTACATAGTCTCAGAGCTGGTGGCGCTACTGCAACGGCAAATGCTGGTATTTGTGATAGGCTGTTCAAAAAACACGGTCGCTGGCGTTCAGAATCAGCTAAAGATGGCTATGTTAAAGAAAATTTAGAGCAACATTTAATTGTAACTAAACATATTGGGATATAGGGGTGGGTTGTTTTTGTCACTGATCATCATTGCTTTCTTTATTGTCGAAGTCTGTTGCATTCGCGCATGCGAGCTCATCCTATAAATTATGTATTTGTGTTTTATTTTATAAATAATTTATGTTCGGTTGAACTGGTGAATAAGAACATAAATATATTTATAAAAGTTACAGAAAACACGTGTGTTTGTTTTGAATTAAGTGGGCGTGTCGATATTACATATCGATTGGATGTTCACAGGTGTTTACGGGTGAATAGGGTGATTTAATCCGTGCTACGCATGACTTGTACACATATAAAGTAGAATTCGGGGTTTTTAAGTTATTCGAAGTTCGATGCCACTTTGCAACAGACTATCCCCACCCACCCCTCCCAAACGATAACATTGAATTTCTGTCAGTTTAGTTTTTTACATGATTGTTTCTTCTTTTGTAGAATGAGTATGCTTGTACATGTTTATGAAAGTAAAGAGACTGCGAGCCATGTACTTTGTACTATATACATATATATACATATGATTATTAAAGTCTGTTGCATTCGCGCATGCGAGCTCATCCTATAAATTATGTGTTTGTGTTTTATTTTATAAATAATTTATGTTCGGTTGAACTGGTGAATAAGAACATAATATTAAATACTAATTGTTTGAGAAAAAAATAATTGCAGAGACCAATTTGTTTTATTCCAACCAACATTAAAGGACACAAAACGTTTTGCGTTGTTCAAATTTAGATATTGAAGTTCCTAAATTGTTTCCTAAATATGCAAACAACACATGCATGGAACTCTGCTCTAATTAAAAGGTAATGATAAATGGCATCGCTGAAACAAGTTATTGGAGGATGCAATGTTGCAGTCATTCACAAATGACATTATATTAAACCGAATGCTGTTTACCTGACAGATGCATTTTGTCTGAAATAAACTTAATAACTAATCAGATCTATAACGAACTGTCAAGTACACTGCAATACTGTAAAGAATCCCCTTCCCGACTTTCTGTTTGCAAGATGCATCATGGTGATGATGACTTCGTTTTTTTACTTTTTTAAATTGAATTTTCCACCTCCACAACATATACATGTATATACGTGACAGACTGTAAACTTACTTCATTTGGCTGTGTATTCTATTTAGCGCTTTTGATGGAATGCGGCTTCCGCTTAATCAAGTACATCGCTAAATGCCATTCATATAATTATGTATTAGAATAGTCACATTCAGGAATACGCTAATTCAAATCCACGCCGAATTGTTCAAAAACTAATTTCCGCCAAATATCGTACACGCTAAATATAATACGTTTACAGTATATCATAGATTAAATGACACAATCATATTGGAAAACTTTTGACTATATTGATATTTATACTGTACAGTATTTATGTAGTGAAAGTAAATTGAGAGAGAAATGTGAGACACGTGATATGTCCCTGTTTTACATACATACTTGAAATAGGATATTAAAGAAATAGAAAAAAAAAACATTACAGTTCAAAACAAAATAGAAAAAAAGCACAATAAAGAAACAATTTTATCATATTCTCTACAGTGCTACATCTTATCACACATTTTTGCCAATAGCTTTCATACTCGTTATATCTACAGTTTTTCATTAATACATATTTTTCGGTCAAAAGCCTTTTTATTATAACATTATTTAATTTATGTATATTTGGATTTGCGTTACTTTTATATTTACAAGAAAAAAGATAGCTACACAATAAGAACTACCAAGTTAAAAAAATATAAATGTGTCTATTTTTATATTTTCTAAAGAGAACTGATTGTTTATCAAGTGTTATTAACAAATCAAACTGTCTCAAAATCTATTCTGCAACATCAGTCCATAATTCTTTTACTACAGTACATTCATTAAATAAATTTCCAATATTCTCTTCCTCACAATTTAAAAAAAAATCAAATTTCGGAGTTCTTCCTGTGACAACCGGAAGTTACGCCGAATGAAACAAAATAGTGTAAACACATGTACATACATAGGTCTATTATCCCACAGAGTTTAGTAGTTTAAGTGTTTTCCGTTTTTGAGATATTTTTTGGAGACAAGTTTTTTTTGTCTCGGGACAGGAAACGAACAAACGGAAGTGTTCGTTGAAAATAAAAGTTAGTGATTCTTAAACATTTGCTAACGCACATTCTTGTTTATCAGACTAACTAAAACTATTAAAGAAAAACAGTTAAACTCATTTACAATTTCATTTGTATGAAGCCTTCCACAAAATGAAAACGTTAAACAAATCTTCAATCAAATGTCTATTGTCCATGTAAATTTCGCATCTCGATCACTTACAGTTTCTGCGATCTTGCGGGTACAAAATTTGTTTTTAAAAAGCTACCTGAGCTAATTGAGATATCTCACCGGAAATATATTTTTTTTGTTTATTTAACATCACATAGATGACATATATAAAGATTTATACTAATGTTATCATTTTATGCAAAATACATGACCTATGTAATAAAATACCTAAAATATTTTTGAAGTGTTGCCGGTGACGAACGAAAGTTACAACAAGAAAACAAAATAGTTACAACAAGAAAACAAAATAGTTTAAACACATCTACAGACATAGGTCTATCATCCCACAAAGTGTAGATGTTCAAGTTTTTTTTCTCTATAGTTTCTTAGATATCGTGGAGACAAGGTTTTTTGTCGCGAGACAGGAAACGGACAAATGGAAATGTATTTTGAAAAAAATGGAAAGAAAAAACGCCTCGAGGTATTATCATTTTCTACCCCTCTTGGAAATTTCAGGAAAATCTACTCAGTCATCTCTGAGAAACTCTGTCGACAAAAAGGGGAAAAATAAGAAAGAACGAAAAAACATTACAATCACTATAAGGTCTTCCGTAAGAAACGGACAACCTTAAAGAGAAAGAAAGAAAAACATTACAATCACTATTAGGTCTTCTGTTGGAAACGAGAGACCTTAAAAACATTACAATCACTATAATGTCTTCCATTGGAAATG
This sequence comes from Magallana ariakensis, assembly GCA_020458035.1. NCBI lineage: Eukaryota > Metazoa > Mollusca > Bivalvia > Ostreida > Ostreidae > Magallana > Magallana ariakensis. Next base: position 12,513,971 of record CM035812.1, on the reverse strand, counting down.
GAAGACCTTAATAAACAGTACAATCCCTATAAGTTATTCCGTTGGAAACGAAAGACCTTAATAAACAAAGACTAAAATATACCATTAAGTACTCCTTCTTGATAACACACGATCCATAAAACTAGTTCTTTAGTTTATAGATAATATAATAATGATACATGTACATATGTACGTCCGTGAGTTAAATGACGAGAAAAACCCTGTCTGTAGCACTTTTTATTCCGCTTCCATTAATCAGCCGGTCTCCCAGGCAATCCTGCAAAAATCACGCAGTTGTTTCAAAAATCTACATATTCAAGGTTTCTATGCGCTTATTTACTTGTGTATAAAGACAATCATGTAAAAGTGTGTATGCATTCGCTTTGTTGTTTGATCACAGCACCATCTGCTTTTTTTATTCAAAAGTTCGTTCAATGTTCAAGGAATCAATATTATCAAACAGTTTGTTTAAAAAATGTTTAAAATATGGATTAATTAATAGGGGTACTAGTGTCTCAGTTAACATCGTAATTTACTTTTTCATGAAAATTGAAGAAATTTTTTTGTTGAAATATTAGATCATTCTTATTTAAACGCATTACCTAAAATTATTAGATTATACTATGTCTACATATATAATTTTCTTATCTAGTACAATGTATGAATACATTATGGATACACAACTAAGTCATTTATTAATATTCTTTATTTGCGCAAGATATACATTTTACTGCTTTATTAACAACAGTGTTATTTCATTCATTTTTTTTTTTTTTTACAATTTTGTATCATTAGAGGGTTCGACTGCAACGCTTAATGATATAAAGTTTGTATCATTAGCGGTTGAGGGTGTCGATATATGCTTGTTTCATTAAGCGTTAAGGATGATGTGCACTTGTAACGCTTAATGATACAATTCTATCATTAAGCGGCGATTTATCATTAACGGTTAAAGATGTCAACTGTTAATGCAAGAATTTATAGCATTAAGCGTTGCGATTGCAACGCTTAATGCTATTTATATCATTAAGCGGCGTTGTATCATTAACGGTTGTTACACGGCTCCTAATACACGTTTATTCTAATATCTCTAGAACGGTTAACAATTTCTGAACACCTGTTGAACAAAATATTTTTATATTTTTCTTGCCCCAGTAAGGATTAAAAGGGTCGGCCCCTAATGCACGTTTGTTCTGATATCTCTAGAACGGTTAACAATTTCTGAACACTTGTTGAACAAAATATGTTTATATTTATGGACCTTCTATTTGATATCAGGAAAAAGGGGCTGATCCCTCCAACTAGGGGCCAAGAGGGCTCTAAAATCTTTTTATTACTACTCTTTACTAATCACAAATTTGTTATCAATTATAGAAGCAACTAGACACGATCTCGTTGCGAGCAACGAGGAGGTCTTCAGTTCGAATTTTAGGTACCCTAATTTGAGGGGCCACCCCTTTTCCTTGATATCAAATGAAAGGTCATTTAATTCTAAACACATTTTGTTCAACAAGTGTTTAGAAATTTGTTACCGTTCTTCAGATATATGAGAAAGAAGGTTTTAGGGGCCGAAACACTTGATAAAATCATAACGTTGCTTGGATACATAACTGTAAGATAAACATATTTGCTTCTATAACACTTCACAAAATATCCCCCAGTAAAGGGCTATAGATAAAAAACTTTAGAGTCCTTTGGTCCCCTAATTTGAGGGACAAGTCCCTTTTTTATTATCAAATGAAAGGTAATTTAATTCTAAACACATTTTATTGAACAAGTGTTTAGAAATTTGTTACCGTTCTTGAGATATATGAGAAAAAAGGTTTTAGGGGCCGATACCTTATCTCTTAATAGGGACCTTTTAACGAAATTTTGAAAGTTGCATATTACAGCAAAATCGTTTATAGCGAATTTCAGGGGACCACAGAAAAAACTTCGTTATAGCCGTAATTCGTTTTACGTTTATAGCGAATTCGCAATTTTTATTATAGCGAATTCTCTATAAAGCTGATAATTCTTCAAACTATTGTACGTAAATTTTTACGATGTCATTTGTTTTTAAAGATAGTACTCAACGTGTTTTGTAAGATTTCAAACTTTGCAGCGACGTCCTTTTTGAGAAGCCCCCCATTTTCAACTTTTTGTATAATTTCATACTTTGTCGTGATTGCTTTCCTTTTTCTAGACGGCGAGGACATGTTGAAAATGACGATAATCAAGTAAAAACTAACCTTATATATCACAGTGAACATATCCCAAATTAGACTTAGTGTACCGAGAGGAACAATGAACACATCTCAAAACTCCTAAATTCATTGTAAGCCCGTATACAATTTATTAACTATTTACATCACTACAGAAGACAAATTTAAAATTCTTACGTATTTTTAAATGAAAAAATATATTCAATATAGGAATTTCCCCGTATCTTAAATGAATTTCGTAGTGAAAAAAAATCGCTATAGGAGTGGTAAAACACGTTAAAATTTCATTAGCGGAGATCTGAAAATTATTTCGTTATAACCGTAAATTCGTTATAGCCGTGTTCGTTATACGCATCAGTTTTATAATTTTATAAGGACTTTGCCGGGACTTGAAAAAAGAAATCGTTATAGCCGTGAATTCGCTATATCCATTATAAACGAGTTTTGCTCTATTTAGTACATCATTTTGAGCATCTGTTCCTCTATACTGCACTTATTTTTTTTTTACTTTCTGTGATATGGGTGATCAAAATTTTGGACTTTTGGCCCCTAAAAACTCCTAATTACGTAACACATGATAAAATCATTACATTGCTTGGATACATAACTGTAAGATTAACATATCGCTTCTATAACATTTCACAAAATATCTCTCAGTAAAAGGTTACATATGAGAGGCTTTAAGGCCCTTTGGACGCCTAATTTGAAGAGCCAGCCCCTTTTTCTTGATATCGAATGAAAGGTCCTTTTATTCTAAACACAGTTTGTTCAACAAGTGTTTAGAAATTTGTTACCGTTCTTGAGATAAATGAAAAAGAAGGTTTTAGGGCCGATCCTTTATCTCCTTATAGGGACCGTTTAACGAAATTTTAAAGATTGCATATTATTTAGTACATCATTTTGAGCATCTTTTTTATACTGCATTTCAAAATCGTTTTCCTTTCTGAGATATGGGTGATCAAACTTTTGGACATTTGGCCCCTAAAGACCCCTTTTTACGACTTTAGAGCCCTTTGGTCCCCTAATTTGAGGGGCCAGCCCCTTTTTCTTGATATCAAATGAAAGGTCCTGTAAATAGATTTTTTTTACATTACATGTCTTAGCAAAATATTTTTCAGAAAAGAGATAAACAAAGAAAATCAGAAAAAAATACGACGTTTTTTAATCTCAAATTTCGGGTCCAGGCGAGCTTCGGCGTCTTTCAAGCCAGATCAAAATGAAAATAAAATTACAAATCATCTTTTGTCTAATATCCCTGAAAGTTTGAACTCAATATCTTTTATAGTTTAGGAGAAGTTCGAGGGACAAGCCACTCTTCTAAAAATCGATAAAACGTCAATTTCTCAAAAACGGAAGTGACGTCATCATTATAATAAACTTAACCTATAAGGTTTAGATGATTATCTATCAGATCTTAGGTGTAACGAGAATTAGTCGACCCGTTTCTGATAAATCGCGTGCACAATATTTGTAAGAAAAAAAGAAAAATAACTAGAGCAAAGCTTGTTGCAAAGCAACGTGTTGGTCTTTCAATGATGTCGGGAGTAAAGCTAGAAGTTCCTGTAAGAAACATAGTTCTTAAATCAATAACCAGAGTAACTAAATCAAAAATCGGATACTTCTTAGTACAACTTAATAAAATCCGAATGATTCAGAGTACGAATTAACAAAAACCTTAACTATTTCAAGACCGACTTAACCAAAAAACAAATCCAAATGTGTTCAAATACACCTTAGCAATTATCGAATCATTTTAGGTACGAGTTAATTTTTCTTTGAACTTAAAACTATTTTTTAACCAATAACACGGAATCAAAATTTTCAGAAATCAATTTTTAAACCCCCAATGTCTGTGTTATGCATCGTCCGATTTTGAAACGGATTTCAGTGTTAGATTCCGCTAAAAAAAGCTTTCTTTTTTGCTTCTATGATAATAACAAATTATTGCTCCGTAAAGAGTTATTATAAAACACTTTGAAGCCTTCCTGGCCCCTCATTTGAGGGCTCAGCCTCTTTTTCTTCATATCAAATAGAAGGACTCGTAAATATAAACATATTTTGTTCAAAAAGTGTTCAAGAATTGTTGACCGTTCTAGAGATATCTGAACAACTGTGTTTTAGGAACCGTCCCTTAAACTCCTTACCGGGGCCACCAACTAAAAATTCTTAGGTGACATATCGTTAAGAACATTATTCTAAGCATCTTTTGTTCTTCACTGGTGTTTTAAAATATTTCTCCTTTTCTAGATATTACTGATCAAAGTTTTGGATGTGTGGCTCCCTGAAACCCCTAATTACGTAACATATGATTTAAGTATGGTACTATATGGATAAACAACTGTACAATGAACATTTATGCTTCTATAATTAATAACAAATTATTGCGCAGTAAAGAGTTATTATAAAAATACTTTAGAGCCCTCCTGGCCCCTAATTTAAGGGGTTAGCCCTTTTTGGCTGATATCAAATGAAAGAGCGTCTAACTTTTAACACCTTTTGCGTTACATGTGCAAAAATTTCGTGTAAAAATTTGCTGCAAATTTTTGAACACAGGCGAGCTTCGGCTCCTTGTGCATTTTCCAAATTATCAAATAAATAGGATCATCTACAGACATTCATTTACTATCCGTAAAAGTTTCACGTTTTTATTTTGATTAGTTCTGGAGGAGTTAAGTGGACAAAATAGTCTATAAAAATTCACTCAATCCTGAAAATCTCAAATCGAAAGTGACGTCATCAGCCCAAAATTTAGAACATCACGATCTTTTAACGTTCTCTCAGTTCAAGAAGTTTCATGCAAATTGGTGTTGAAGTTCACGAGTAATAAACGGAAACGGAAGACTCTAATAATAATAACTACACACGATCTCGTTGCGAGCAACGAGACGGTCTTCAGTCCGATTTTTAGAATATGGAATGACCTTGCCCTTGATCTTCCTCAACGAAACATATCTAGAAATGTAGGCGGGATCTAAGAGTTATGGATGAAAGCTATCTACCCCTTTGGTGTGCCTTATTTGTGGGATCAGTTCGTTTTCTCTTCAGTTAAAAGGTTTTTTTTTTGTATCGCTAATAAGTGTTTAGAAATGGGTTATCGTTCTTGAGATATCTGGGAAAGATCGTTTCGAGATCCAGTCCTAAAATGAAAAAATGTCAATTACAAACCGTCAACCATCTCAAAAATCCAAAAAACGAAATACAAATTCAAAGCAGAGCAACACGGACCTCCAAGATAGAGGTAGGATCAGGTGCCATGGAGGAGTGAGCATCCTCTGCTGACCGGTCACACTCGCCGTGTGCTCTTTGTCGTAATCGGAAAAATAAAAACCACAAAAGTCCGTAGACAATTAGGTAATTAATCATGGTCTAACAATCAGTATGATAAACGTCAGTCAGCATGCGACTCAGTGGAAGATTGTATTTGCTGACAAGGTCGTTGTATCGACCATAGAACATACGAAAAGATGACTTTAAACGAGACTGTTGATAGTTCTGTTTTATCAACTTGTTTGTCAGTAGCTTGCATCGTCTTAGAAACTGTTCATGCGAAGAGCATGCCCTTGCATATCGAATTAACTGAGAGACAAAAATATCATATGCAGGTGATGAAGGTATATTGCTACATAAGTAAGGAAAGTTGACTATAGAAAAATTGAGGTCATCACATTTTCATAAAGTTTTGTTGTTAGGTTACCATCAATGTCCATTTCCAGTAAAATATCCAAATATGAAACATATGACGCTGACTCTGTGGTATATTTTATTTCAAGTTCACTGGGATATATCGAGTCGACGTAAGTATTGAAATAACAATTGTTAATTGATAATACGTCGTCGATATACCTAAATGTTGAGTTGAAGGCCACAGCGAGTGATTATTTTTTTCACGTACAAGTTTTTGAATTAATTCTTCTTCATAAAAATACAAAAATAGGTTTGCTAACAATGGGGCACAATTGGTACCCATGGGAATTCCAACAGATTGTTGGAAGACTTGATTTCTAAAAACTACATAGATGTTGTCTATCAGAAACTCAAGCATCTTTTTAATGTCAACTTCAGAGTACTTGTGTGTGCAATCAGAATGGTTTTTAACAAAATAGTTTTTTAGATTTCCAATGACAAGGTAAACATTTTTACGACTTATATTTTTATTGAAGAAACAACTGTCGATGATATTAAAAAGTCTAGATTTTAATTTGTCGTGGGGAATGGTTGTATAAAGCGTTGAAAAATCGTACGTTTTGATGCTATTGATTTTGGTAAGATTTTGTTACCTCAAAGTTTCTAATAACTCTTTAGAGTTTTTTAGTATCCACATCTGATTCACAACACTTCTGGAGTATATTGTTGTACGCATTTTAGGGTCCAGATAACAAGCAATATATGATAATAGATTGTTAAGCACATCTTCTGTTTAATCTTGCTTTTCAGAATTTTTCTCTATTTTGAGATATTCAGGATCAAACATAAGTTTTTAAAATGTTGATAACTTAAGTAAAATTAAAAAAAAGGCTCTGCAGGACTTGAATTTTCTACTTACAGACACGTATTTAATGCTCTAACCCACTGCGCTTCACCGTTAGGTAACATTATTTTGGGGGAAAAAATTATATTTATACTTTATTGTTTATTTCAATAGGGAGTACATCAGAATATGCACTGTAGTGTTTGTAATTCATGTTAAGTATCCTAAAAGAAATAACTCTATACCATCCCCTTTTGTGTTAATTTGGTGATACACTAAATCTGGTTTAATCCGCATATGTAGCATGCAAGGACTCATGCAGGTGTCCTAAATCAATTTAAAGCTGAAAAGTGTGCTTTACCTATTTATTTACCTTATGAAACGTGCAATGGATTTTGAAGAATTGAAATCTAGGATGGTAAGAAGAACCTTTCTCTACATCACTCAATTATATATATATATATATATATATATATATATATATATATATATATATATATATATATATATAAAGCACTGAAAATGTCTAACGACACGAACAATTGAACTTGTCAAATTTTCGGGACAACCAGTCCCTTCTTCAGGACAAAAGAAATAAATAACATAAGTAAAAACAAAGAAAACAAAATCTAGCGCTACTACTAAAACTACTAAAGAAACTAAAAAACTAAAAAAAAAACTACTAAAGAATCTATACATATAATCTATACATTAGATCCGACACTTTAAATATGCCTAGTGTTGTTGATTTTATTTAGTGATATATGTAGTGATATATTTAGTTATATATATATATATATATATATATATATATATATATATATATATATATATATATATATATATATATATATATATATATAATATTGAATCATATGATTAATATTTTATCATATAACATGAATTGTTTTGTATAATGTGATAGTTTTGTATTTGATCATTATGACATTGTATAATATGATGTTATATTGTAAAATATATATGATGTTATATTGTAAAATATTATATGATTGTATCAGATTGTTTGATATTATACAAGTATATGATATGATGCAAGGAATGAGTTTTTTTTTCTAAATGTATTATGATGCATCAATTTAATATAGGTCATGATCCTATGGGATTGTTCTGCCCCCATGAAACAGGAATACATCAACTATTTTGAAAACTGTTGAGATCCCCACTACTATCCCATATATTATAATTCTTGCTACTACGCTGCAATGTTAAGGCGTCCCAGGCCTAAAATACTGCTGGAAAACGATTTCATTTGAATCATCGCAAAAATACTTTTACCGGTAGTATTTCTTAAATTCTTTATTACATTTATTAACAACGATGTTAAACATTATATTTAATGCTTTTTTGTGACGTCATATGTACTTCGTAAACACGTGACAGGTGAATCCTAACAGTGCAAATGATCTAATTAAATTGCATCGGCGCAGGTGATTAATGACATTAGATCATAAATACTTTTGAGAAAAATCCTTTGTTATGTTATATACTTTGAAGTTGTTGCATGGGAATGAAATGAATTTTTTGTTTATCAAAGATATTGTTGAAATATTCAACAAAATCATTAATATAAGGCACATTTTTACTAATCAAAACCGATTACCAAAATATTGGGTAAATCTGTAGGTTTCTTAAGCATGATTCACATGGGTACTTATATTCTCTACCAAATTCAGAATAAATAATCTATAATTGCTTTGATCTTTCATCTGCGCCAATCTGGTTTTTACGTGTATTCAAATTTCTTCATTCAGTTGTTTACATATAGCAGGGAGAGTCTCCAAACCACTAGTTTGACTTTAAACGAAGCTCTTAAACTGCCGATTATTTGATACTGGTTATTAGTATGAATGAATTATGTACGTCTAAGCATTAATGGTAGCATCTATGTAAAGAAAACATGCGGTTTTATTACTGTTTTGATATAATATACTTTTAACGTTACGATACATTCCCTAAGAACTATCGACTGGAATGCAGATCGTGACGTCAAAGTTAATTATGACGTCATATCGTATGAAGTACATACAAGTGACTTTCTACGCATTGCTGTAAAATCAATTGGGAAGCCTTAACATACCCGCGTAATGTCATTATGATGCATCAAATGGTGTATAGTACATGACCCCCAGGTGTTGTCTTTAAACAACCCCCCCTCCAACTCCAGATTTTTTTAAGCAATTTAAGCTTACTGTTGATGCCAGTGATGTAGGAATCGGGACAGCTTTGTTTCAAGAACATAGTGATAGTGTAGATAGGATTGTTTCTTATTTTTCTAAGAAACTTACCAAATGTCAACAAAATGACAACAAAATTATTCTACCATAGAAAAAGAATGTCTTGCGTTGTTGCTAGCTTTACAGCATTTTGACGTTTATTTAAATGTTCTATCCTTGTATATACAGATCACAACCCACTGACATTTTTGCATATATTGCCAAACAAGAATCAAAGACTTACTAGATGAAGTTTGTTGTTACAAGAGTATAATATAATTATCAAACATATCAAAGGTAAAGACAATGTTATTGCAGATGCCTTGTCAAGAGTATCATGATTATTCTTTGTTGTACTTTTGTATTTGTTTAATTGGACAATTTAAGTCTTCATTGGCACTCAAACTTTTTTTAAGGTGGAGAGGTGTTATATATAGTAGGTTTGTATATACATGTAGAATATTATGGACTATTCTAGAGTGGTCAGTTATTCTTTCTAGAACATTCTTGAGTGTCCAGGTAATTCATATAACTTCTTGTACATATAATTTCTAGAATTTGCTAGATTTATATTTTATTTATTATTATATTATTCGTTCGAAGACATTAAACTGAGAACAGTTATCTACTTACTGGGACATTGTGATTTGATCCATTCGGCAGATTGTAACGGAAACTCTTTAGTTAGGATTCTTAGTGTAAGTTGTATTTTTGTATGTATATATATATATATATATATATATATATATATATATATATATATATATATATATATATATATATATATCCGCCGGGGCGGAGGTGGAGCTCCAATAAGGTGAATTTCTCTGTGCTATTTGTATATCTATTTCTTTCACTATGGGCAGGTATATGTCAATTTGAGAGTTATTGCAATGTTTGTGCTTATTATATATGTATATATCTATGCAATGTGTATCGTCCCGATCCTCTCAAATTGTCGTTTAACTGTATTCCACCTGTAACTCAAACGACCGTGTAGTGAGCGACCGGCGCGCTAGGTTCCCTTCGTCATCGAAAGCAAGATTTTTGTCTTGCCTAGATGGCGTAGTGGTTAGCGCGGTGGCCGCTCACTTCTAGGAGAATGGGTTCCAGAGGTCGTGAGTTCAAGCCCCGGCCGGGGCGGAGGTGGAGCTCCAATAAGGTGAATTTCTCTGTGCTTTATATATATATATATATATATATATATATATATATATATATATATATATATATATATATATATCTTGCTGTAAATAAATTAGTAAGTTTAAAGTTTAATCTTTGTGATTGATCTTTGCTGGAATTTAGGGTTATTCTGACCCATTACAAGTTAACATCAAGTCACATTTTCTTTGAAAAAAAATGGTTGAAATCGGTCGAATAATTTTTGAAAAATGACGTGCACAAAATTTTGAAATGAAATAAGAAGAAGAAACAGTACGAAAACAATAACGTCCTCCGTTGGAAACGTTGCACCTTAATCATAAGAAACAGTACGAAAATGATAAGTTATTCCGCTGGAAACGGCTATAAAACAGCTAAACATAACTTGAAAATAGAGAAAAAGGGGGTATTTATTCTAAATATCAGAGAGTACTTAGTCTTAGGTGTAAAATATTTAATTGAAAAACTTAAAAGCCCTATCAGCCCCTAATTTGAAGGGCCAGCCCCCTTTTCTTGATGTTATAAGAAAGCTCTTGTCATTTCAAACACATTGTGTTAAACAATTGTTTAGAAATTATGTACCGTTTTCAAGATATCTGGAAAAGATCGTTTTAGGGGCCGACCCTCTAAATCCTTTTAGGGACCGGATAACAAAGAACTTGTGGTTGCATATTCTTAAGCGCTTTGATTATTTTATGTTCAATATTGAGTTTAAGAATTTTCCTCCATTTTGAGAAAATCATGATCAAATTTTAGGACTTCTGGTCCCTTAAAATCCTAATTACGTAACGAAAGAGTAAATAATTGTCATGTATAGGTCAATAACGTTATGATTAACATTATTGCTTCTATAACGTATATTATAAAAATTTCACAGTTAAAAGTTATTATCAAAAGACTTAAGAGCCCGCCCGGTCCCTTATTGGAAGGGCCAGCCCCTTTTTTATCGATGTCATAAGAAAGTTCTTGTCATTTTAAACATATTTTGTTCAACAAGTGTTTAAAAATTAAGTACCGTTTTCGAGATATCTGGAAAAGGTCGTTTTAGGGGCCGACCCTGTAACTCCTTTTAGGGACCTGTTAACAAAGGAATTATGGTTGCATATTGTTTATCACATTATGAAGCTTCTTGTACATATAATTTCTAGAATGTGCTAGATTTATATTTTAGTATAAATAACCTGTAAACAGTGCTCATGAGATAGACTCTCATTGGACTTCTGTATGAAGACATTAAACTGGGAACAGTTATCTACTTAATGGTACATTGTGATTTGATCCATTTGGCAGATTGTAACGGGCACTCTTTAATTAGTTAGGAGTCTTAGTGTTAGTTGTATTTTTGTATATATAAACATGTCTATATATATATATATTACTGTTAATAAATTAGTAAGTTTAAAGTTTACTCTTTGTGATTGATCTTTGCTGGAATTTAGGGTTATTCTGACCTATAACATAATTGGGGGCTCGTCCAGGATACGAATTTAGTTAATTTACAGATTGAGTTTAATTTTGTTGTTTTGTTAAATTAATAATTTACTTATCCAGCAGAAATCAATATGGTATTTTCGGTCACAGACTTTCTTACCTCGCCAGAGGTACAGGTTTTTGAAATTTTAAAACAAGTATTCCTTTTAAAGGAATGATGGGCATTTAATATCAATGGTCAGCTCTGTTCATGTGATAGTAAAAGCATTACGCTACATGCATTATGCTATACATAGCACCGTTTTGTTGATTTCCGAAATAGTAAGGCATGAATAATGAATAAGCTTTACTTTTAGTAGGCGAATTATACTTCCGATAAATATTCTTACGCATATGTGAAGAAAAACATGATTTAAAACATTAGGTATGTAACTGTATAAATGTTTTATTTTCAAGGCAAACGGATAACAAAAACTTTGTTAGTAATCTACGTATTATTAAAAATTTAAATGAGGTTGTCATTGCAAAGTAAATAAAGTAGTTAGTGCAAGGCGCAATGCGTGCGCAAATAGTAAAATTTGCTGGATGCCTCATATGGACACAACTGTGATCGGCCGAAGCCGATCACAAAAAGTTGACTTGATCGCATTAGGTATGCACTTTGGTTTAGATGAAGATCTTCAATGAAGAAGCAAAAAATTAAAGTTGCAAACAAATTAGTAGAAGAAAACATTTTTGAGACACAGGACATTGTTAGATTAGAATTAGAACCTTATAAAGTGTCAGAAATGCAGCATCAAGAAGAGTTAGAAAAAATCCAATTAGAACGAGAAACATTAGAAAGAGAAGACCGAGAGCGTGAAAGAAAGTTTGAATTTTAAAAATTTAAATTAGACAGACAAGAACGGGAAAAAGAGCGTGAAGAACGAGAAAAAGAGCGTGAACTGAACTTTGAGTTAGAGAAACTAAAATCACAGCACACACCAGAACATTCCTCTATTAGGGCTGAATGTGATGCAGCTAAAAATATGAGATTAGTTACAAAATTTCAGGGCAAATCTGTAGACAAATATTTCTCTTTATTTGAAAAAAATATCAGAAAATCTGAAATGGCCGCAGAAGGTTTTGTCAACTATGCTACAAAGTGTATTTATTGGCAAAGCAGCTGAGGTATACTCTGCTCTAGGGGTAGCTGAGTGTTCAGACTATGAACACGTTAAGTCAGTTATTTTAAGGGCATATGAATTAGTACCCGAAGCGTACAGACAGAAGTTTAGAAAGTATGAAAAGTTTGATAATCAAACATTTGTTGAATTCTCACGAGAAAAAGATGTGTTTGATCAGTGGTTTCGGTCTAAGAAACTTGATAAAACTTGTTCTAATTACGTCGAGTCATTCTGTTAGAAGAGTTTAAGGATTGTGTTCCTCGAGATTTAAGAATATATTTAGAAGATAAGAATGTAAAAACTCTTGAGGAGGCAGCAGTCATATCGGATACTTTCACTCTTTCTCATATCTCAAAATCTCAAGATCTCAAAATAACAATTATTCTAAAAGTTCAGACTCTTGTAACAAGAGTGTTCTAAAGTCTCAGTCTTCCGTCAACATATAATTTAAAATATAACTGATGAAAAAATAACTTGGGAATTTGGAGGGGGTGAATATTGTGGGAGGGGAGGGGTCCCGTCTCCAAGCACCTGTGGTGCAACTTTCTGGACGTGAAAAGGGAGCTTCTTTGTCATTAGGATCCACTGCTCATACACACCCTGCTTCATTGAAGGATAGCATTTTGATCGAATATAGCAATACTCTCTGTCAGGTTTTATCTAATTCATCATAATCTTGTGTATGAAAAAATGACAATATCAAACCGTCAACCATCTCAAAAATCCATAAAACGAAATACAAATTCATAGCAGAGCAATACGAACCTCAAAGATTGAGGTAGGATCTGGTGCCCGGGAGGAGTAAGCATCCTCTGCTGACCGGTCACACCCGCCGTGAGCCCAATGTCATATCGGGAAAAATGTCGTAATTTGGGGAAAATATCATGATCGGGAAAAATAAAGAAAAATCCGTGGACAATTCGGTATTCAATCAACAGTCGAGATGTAGCCCTCTTTGAAAAAAATTAATCCTCTAATATATTGTCTACAGCACTTCATTTCCTTTGCATCGACAGTCCTGTGGCTACTGTGGATCAAATAATTTTCCACATCTTAAATATTTAATCTGGGAAACACTTCCGATTTACCTACCCAAGCTGAATGCAGCTCCTTTATATCAGTTACGTCTGAAGTTTGACATGATTGATGTGGGGGTATATGACTGGGCGTCGTGCACGAACGATCTTTATAGCCTTCACTACACGCTGGGCGAGTTCCAGCTTGTTGCCACTCACTTAAGTGGCTGGCGTCGGAAGAAAATTGAAGGGGGGGGGGGGGCTAGACTAATTATCAGAAATCTTGACAAGCAAAAAATCTAATTCTCAAAATCATAAAAATCCTAATCCGGGGGGGGGGGGGGGTTAGGTATATCTGTAACTTAAAAAAAACTTAATTACCTAAATCGTCAAAATATCTTACCTGCCGAAATTCCTAATCCTTAGGGGGCGGGGTAGTAAACCTATGACTCAAGTTTTTATTATCACTATTATTAATATTTCAATCTTTTTAAGAAAAAATTACGAACAATTATGTTTGCTACGAGAAAACGTGGAGGGCTGGACCCTCCCTGATGCTATATGCCTAATAGTAAGGTTAAAGTTTGCAAAACAAAGTGAGGGGCTAAGCCCCCCCCCCCGGTTTCGACGCCTATGCACTTTTATGTAATTTACTCCCAGAAATGTTTGTATTTGCGACTTCTCAAAATTAAGTATGTCTTCCACTGTGGCATTGCATGATAACGGCAAGTCTGTGCCTTCATTACGAAGTGGTCCCATCGCATCGTTTGAAATATCGCGCTATGCAACTCTTTATCGGAAGTTTACATACCGTCCCGCAGGAACGATAACTCGTATAAGCAAACATTACGAAAGGAGGGAATTCCAAGCGATGGTTTGTTTATTGTTGAAAGTGTAGGAGGAGTTTGAGGAAGAAGGTTTTTTGTGAAAACACATCATTTTTTACGAATTATTTGACACCCAGGACTACCAGAGAATTTTTGATATCTTTTTACAAATCAACATGACACCCGAAATCAAACTCCAAGAGTTCAGTTTGCTGGTGTATAAGATGTAAGAGCAGTTTGCGAAAGTAAAACGTGAGAGACGGACGGACAGACGGACGGAACAGGGTAAAATCAACATAGCTGAACTTTCTTTAGAAAGTGCGGTATAAAGAGGGCTGGATGGACATTATAATCGTGCATTTGGTTTTTCTCCAATATATATGGGAGCATAGAAGATTTTCTAAAATTTCATACCATATTGACCGCGCTTCAGGACCTGAACCCCTGACAAAGGGACACTGGATTTTACAATTTAGGTATAGATGCATTATGGACATCATAATCATGCATTTGGTTTTCCTCAAACATATATGGGAGAAGAGACAATTTTCTTAGATTTATTACATTTTCACTGAATGGTCATATTGGCCCCACCCAAGGCTTTGAACCCCCTGACCAAAGAGCTATGCATTTTACAATTTTTGTAGAAAGCTTCATATAATCAATCATTTAGTTTGTTTTCCAACGTAGATAAGAAGATTTTTAAAAACCTGACCCGTTTTCCTTATTTTGCTCCCGCCTATGAGGCCACGGCACTGGAGTGGTATGGTACTAAATTTAGCAATTTATATTCCTCTTAATCTATAGATGCTTTCTGACCACAAATGGTAATATTTGGGATTGTTTTTTTTTTAAAGAAGAAGTTAAAAATGTAAAATTGATAACGCACGATGGACGACGCACAGACCCATGACATCGAACGAAGACCGATTGCAATAGGTCACCTAAGTGACTCAGGGGACTTTAAAATCTTATTTTTATTTATAAGCCACTATTTCTTGTCTTTATATGAATTGCACTCTTCCTAAATCTAACCAACCAATAATTGTGCGGTATTTGAAACCGTTCAGTACCTGGACTGGTAACCTTTTCACCCACTTTGAACGGGGATTTTCTTAAAGGACGACCGATCTAACTCATTTCTTCCAAAAAAATTTCCATTTTTAATACTGTTCATTAAATTAAAAAAAAGGTGTTAAAGATGTAATAAAGGGGACAAGCTAAGAACACCAGTGGATATTGGTTTTAGAATGTTGTATCGCTCTAATTTTTTATCGATATTTTCTAGGAAATTCATATAATTACTTTAAGTTCTTGAATTTATTCTTTTTAATCAACAAAATATGGCTTGGGTTTTACCTTGTAAAGTAACCCAAACAACATCCTGTGGAAATTTAACATATCAATAGTTTTAGAAATATACATAAAGTTGACTCACCATACGCCTGGGCTACTGCCAGCAGACAGAACCACACAATGAGGACATCGAGGTGATAAACAGAGTGTCCGGACAGGGACACCATGGTAGGGTGTTGTCGTTCTGGTCAAACTATACAACTGTATGAGTATAGATTTGTTTCCCTAACAGAGAGAACATAACTAATATAAAGTATTAATCCGTCTGGAGGACAGATGTAAAAGGCTATATATATAGTTGCTTGGAAGTTTAATAAGGGAGGAGTTAAGTATGTGTGGCGTAGCGAAACTCAATGATCACGTGACCAGGAAATAAGAAGTATTTAGAGCTTAGTATAATGTTCCTTGACTAGCTAGCTGTCGATCATTATTACAACAAGAAGGAATTTAACTTTTATGTTTTTCCTTGGAAAATAATAAAGCAATAGAGTTATTATAATAATAAAATATGAATAAAACATGTATTTATGCTATAGGGTGTTGATATAGTCGAGTTACAGTGCACACACGTCACGCTGTGTGTTGCTGATTTAGTACTATGTCAACATTACTTTGTCTGATAGACATATACATGTGTTATACAAAAAGATCCGGTAGCATGAAAGTAGAGGGGGCAAAAAGTATATGGATATTTAAACTTTCAAGACATTTATAATTAGTACAACTAAAGCGTTTACAATTGTTTTATAGAAAATCAATGCCTTCTTCTTACCTTGTGTACTAACTAGAACATTTTGATTTTAACATTGCGGTTGCTATTCATTTGCAGTCAAAATATATCATATGAACTATCAAAATCTGCCTAAAATTGTAAGTTATATTGTGACGGAAAACATGAAGTTGAGAATGTGCCTTTCATTACCGTGATTCAAACCATTATGTATTTGACAAAATATAAGATCATATAAAAAGTATATAAAACGAGACTAGGAGAATAATGTTAATTTAAAATGTGATTATTTTGTCTCGGAGAACAACATGCACAATCTTAAAATATTCGGAACTCTATTAAATCACTGCAGATACAAAGATTGTTACGCCATACCTTTATTTCATTAGAATATATGTCAAAGATAACTTATATTAATTTTTTACATTTATTGCATCTATTTGTGATCTATAACAAAGCTATAAAGCGGACCTAATTGATGACATCTGTTTAACATTTAAGTTTAGCGCAATTATATATACAGCTTAAGTGGAAACATATTTTGATTCAATTATATGAAACTAGACCCGAGCTCGTTGCAAATCAACGAGGAGGTCTTCCGTTGCAGCTTCGTGTCGAGAAAGGATGTTAATCAGTCTGATTTAAAAAAATCCCTCTTCTCCTTTCACTTTCCAGGGTCTGACAGGTATTAATATGAGGTCATCTTCACACGACCTTTACGAGTGGGTCTTCTGTTAATGTCGAAAGTAATGTTGGTAGTTCCTGCAAGAAGCACATTCAAAAATCAATAACAAGTGTAACTCAAGCAAAAAATAAAAGAAATTCGAATGCTTCTTGGTACCACTCAACAAAATCTGAATGACCATTAGTACGAATTAACAAAAAAAAAACGATTCAAAGAACGATTAAACAAAATGAAAAAACAAAAACAAATATATTTTAGTACGACTTAACAATTTTCGATTTATTTTTGGTACAAATTAATTTAACTTTGAACTTTTACTATTTTTTAAATCAAGAACGCAAAATCAAACTTTCCTGAAAAATCAATATTTCAACCCCAGTATCGTCCGATTTTAAACTAATTTCGATTTTAATTTTTTTCTAAATAAGTTTTACAAAATTGGTATACTTTTTTGATTTGAGGAAAAATTAATATTTCCGAAAAATTTGATTCCCTTCCGGTTTTGACCGGAAGTGACGGATTCCATTTTTTGGGATTCCGATTTTTTTGTTAAAATGCCACAATTAAATCGACAAATAGACAATCACAGAAAATGTTAAGTCTCTATAGATAAACGTTTAAGAGAAAAGTTAAGCTTTTAAAATACGTTCTAAAAAATACATATACTTTTTTTTTTAGAATAGCCGCGTAAAAAAATAATATTTTAAAAATTTAAAAATGACGTGATGAAAACCGGGAAGTGATGTCGTCCTGGAAACTTTAACATCTTTGCGGCTTTATAAAGACATCCAATCACTGAAAGTTTCATTGAAATCAGTTGAAACCGTTTTGAGTTATGAAGCCAAAAAAAAGAGTCAAGAAAAAAAGAAAAAGAACTAGAACAAAGCTTGTTACAAAGCAACGCGTGGGTCTTTCGTTAATGTCTTTAGTAAAGCTAGAAGTTCAAAAATGAATAATTCTTAGTACGACTTAACAAAATCCAAATGATTCTAATGTGGCAGAAGATAGTTTTCTTGTCGAGGATATGTTAAGCAGATAGTGCTCATATATATATTCTAATTTTTCAGTAGATTTCTAAATTTGTTAAAATTGGTTTGCATGCAGGGGACACATGGTCCTGACACTTGAGAATTTTTAAACATTTTAAAATAGAGCAAGTACAACTTACATAAAACACTATATAGAATTGCCAGTGACGATCTCAAAATTTTCTGAAAAATTGCCATTTTTAAACACTTTCACAGGTCCAGCACCGCGCTCCAGTCCCGAGCAACTGCCATAAACTACCATGTGATTTGTAGCTCACTGTCTACCCAATTGATGGCGGGGGGGGGGGGGTCAATCACCTTCTTTTCGAGTGACATTTCGTGTTCTGAACCCATCCTCCTTTTCAAGCACAAAACGGAAAGTGAAAATTTCGGACACAGTTTCGCATTTTCATTCCATATCTAGTGAAAAGTGATACTAAAATAAATAGAGCAAAGCAACGAGTGGATCTTCCGTTAATGTAAAAGTAAGACTTTGGAGTTCCAGCTGGAAGGATTCTGAAAAATATAGCTATAAGACGAACAAAAGAAAAAAATTCGAATGATTCTTTGTATGACTTAAGAAAGAAGTCTTTTCGTTATCAAACATACTTCTTATAATAACAAATTCATGAAATTTTGACACAGTAAAACAGATCATATAACCAAATGATTCTATCAGTTTAAACAAATTTGACCTCCTAGGTTTAGCATAAATATCAGGTCAAGGTCACTACCTTTTTTCTCAACTTGAAGGATGATAAAAATAAATGTAGTTCTTTTCAGTTAAATAGACATCTGGCCAGGGGCCATAAAACTTAGATGATATCACCTTTGATCTCAGTCTCACTTTTACAAAAGGAATATATAGCAGAAAAGTGAGACTGAGATCAAAAGAGAACTTATCTAAGTTTTATGGCCCCGGGGCCTGTTTAAGATATGAAGATTCTATTGGTGAATAAGATGAATATGAGAATGTCTATCAGATTATACTACTAAATGGGAATAAATATTGAAACTAACATTGATATTGCTTAGCCCGCATTTCCTCTAATTTTCTAAAATTTTGAAGATATTTTGATTATTTTTTTATGCTTCCAATATTTAAAAATATCCTATTGTTACGTATTATAAAGACTTTTTAGAAAGATATTAATTGACAGAAAAGCTAAAATATTGACGATTTAATAAAAGAGAAAAACTGATTTTAGTGATTTTTTCAAACAAATCAATGTATAGAATGGGCGCTTTGAAAAACTTATAAAAATGTAATTTGATAGGCAGATCTTATTCAAAACCACTCATTTATCTACAGCAATTCTGAATTGTGAAACATGCGATATTTTCCTACGCCAATATTCTGCCAAAAAGATAGTCCTTGCTAGATTCTTAACATTGATTATTATTTCTAAGCAAAATTGTATGATATTAAAAAAAGAAAGAAAAATATACTATTTGAATTTCCTTTCATCTTGATTTAATGAACAATTAATTAATTTTACGTTTGACAGGTCGAGCACCAGAAAAGACTCCTTCCTCAACATAATACGAATCATTCTAATTACGAATTTAAAAAATCCAAATGATTTCAAGCGAGTTCACAAAACAATAGTTCCGAAGAAGTTCAAGTACGATTTCACAATTTATCGAATTCTTTCTGGTAAGATTAAACTTTAGTTTGGACGTTTCACTATATTTCCAACCAAGACCGAGGTATTGAAAATTTCTGGTATAACCGATTTTTAAACCTCGATGTTTTTGCAATGCATCGTCCGATTTTAAAACGGATTTCAGATTTCAACAAAGCATAATATTGTTTAGGTAGTTAAAGACGAGATGAGTTCTTATTACGAATTAACAAAAAACCAAAACTATTCCAAGAACGAGTTAACAAAACAAATCCGAATAAGTTCAAGTAGGACTAAACACATTTTGACTTGTTTCTGGTACGAGTTCACTTTAGTTTGAACTTTCTCAATTTTTTTAACCAAGACCACGGGAATGAAAATTCTTGGAAAAAAAATTTAAACCTCGAGGTTCTTGAAATGCACTGTCCGATTTTGAAACGGATTTGAGATTTTATTTCAGCATGATTAACTCTACATCAATGTTTTCACTTTTGTAAAATAGACCTTCAAAATTCTTTATACTAATCAAGTTACATGTACTAAGTTTAAAGATAGATTAATCAGGCACCTTGAACCTCTAAATACATTATACATGAATAAAGTAAGAAACTCTAAAGGTAAATAACCTCGAGGTGAGGATAATATTTTTGCTTCTATAATTGATAACAAATTTTTGCTCAGTAAAGAGTTGTTTTAAAAAAATTTGAGAGCCCTCTTGGCTCTTAGTTGGAGGAGTCAGCCCCTTTTTTTCTGATATCAAATAAAACATATTTTGTTCAACAAATGTTCAGGAATTGGTAACCGCTCTTGAGATATCTGGACAAATGTGTATTAAACTCCTTACTGGCGCCTTGAACCAAACATTTTAATGTTCCGTACACTGTTCTAAGCAACGTTTGTTCTATGTTGCTTTTCTGAAAAATTCTTCTTTTTCAGATATTAATTATCAAAGTTTTGGACTTCTGGCCTTTTGAAACCCCTAATTACGTAATAAATGATTTTTCTATGCAACTATATAGAGAAACAGCTGTATAATGAACATTTTTGCTCCTATAATTAATAATGTAAAATTACGCAGTAAAGAATAATATTAAAACTACTTTAAAGCCCTCTTGATCCCTAATTTGAGGGGCCAGCCCCTTTTTCTTGATATCAAATAAAATATCTTGTGAATATAAACATAAGTGTGTAACAAGTAATCAGGAATTGTTGACAGTTTTAGAGATATTTAAACAACTGTGTTTTAGGGGCCGGCCCTTTAACTACTCACTGGGCCCATAAACCAAATATGTTTAAGGTAGCATATTATTAACAACACTATTTTAAACAACTTTTTTCCACATTCCTTTTCAAAATATTTATTCTTTTCTAGATATTATCGATTAAAGTTAAGACTTCTGATCCCTCAAAACCCATAATCACGTAACATATACTAAAAGTAAAGTAATGTATAGATAAACAGCTGTACAATAAACATTTTGCTTCTATAATCTATAAAAACATTATTTGCTTAGTAAAAAATTATAAGTAAGACTTTGAGCCCTCCTGGCCCCGCCGTCACCAACTTTCCTCAAGCCAATACTCAGCCTCAAGTCTAAGTTTTTAAGGATTTAAGTCGAGAACTGAGTTGAGTGATTTAAAAATTTTGGTGACGGTGGGGTCAGGTCCCTAATTAAAGGGGGCATCCCTTTTCAATTAACATAAAATGAAAGCTTGTGTAAATCTATAAACATTTGCGTAACATGTTTTAATGAGATATTTACATTTTATGGCCCATTAAAACACCTAAATACGTTACATATCATTTACGAATAGTACTGTATAGATAAACAGCTATACAATAACATTTTCTTCCAAAACCTATAACAAATTATTATTCAGTAAAGAGTTTTAATAAAAAGATATTAGAGCCCACTTGACCCCTAATTTGAGGGGCCAGCCCCTTTTTCTTGATATCAAATGAAAGCTCGTGCAAATCTGAAAAAAAACCTTTTGCATTACATGTTTTAACTTAATATCTTCACATATCTTCGGCGCCTTGCGCATTTTCCATTATTTCAAATACAAAGGATCATGTACAGACATCAATCTACTATCTCTGAAAGTTTCACCTTTCTATTACGATTAGTTTCAGAGGAGTTTCTTGGACAACACGGTCCTGAAAAGTTTACAAATCATTCAAAATCTCAAACCGGAAGTTGTGTCATGAAATGAACATTTAACAATTGCAGGCACATTTAATGCTCTATCAGTCCTGTATATTTGGTGAAAATCGACCTAATTGTTTATGAGTAATAGCGCTTAAAAAGTGTCGGAGGAAAAAATATAAGATAACTAGAGCAAAGATCGTTGCAAAGCAAAGAGTGGGTCTTCCATTAATGTCGAAAGTAAAGTTAGAAGTTCCTGTCAGAAGCAGATTTCGAAAATCAGTATGAAAAAAGTGTAAAGGAAACTAAAAGATTAAAAACAATCGATTGCTTCTTGGTACGACTTAACAAAATCCGAATGATTCTGAGTAAGAAATAACATAATTAAAAATCTGAATATGGTGGCAGGGGTTGAGGAAGTGAGGCAGATAGTGCTCATATAGGTAATCTACTTTTTCAGTGGATTTTTAAATTTGCTAAAATTGGTTTGCATGCAGGGGACACATGGTCCCGACTCTTGAAATCTTTTAAAACATTTCAGAATAAAACAGGTACAATTTACATATAGCACTATATAGAATAGCCAGGGACGGTCTCAACATTTTCTGAAAAATTGCCCTTTTTCACATTTTCACTGGTCCGGCAACACGCTCCAGTCCCGAGTAACTGCCATAAACTATTATAGGATTTGTAGCTAATGTATACCTGTGCAAATAAGCACCAATTGATGGGGGGTCAATCACCTTCTTTTCGAGTGACATTTCGTGTTCTGAACCCACCCCACTTTTCAAGAACAAAACCGACAATGAAAATTTTGGCCACAGTTTCGCATTTCCATTCCATATTTGATGAAAAGTGCTACCAGTATTGAAATGTCATATATCAATGAAATGGACATGAGCTCCTCTATCCACAAAATAAATGCAATATATATTCTAGCAATTTATACCCCTTAAATAACCAGTCAAACCTCAGGTTCTCCCTTTATTTCAAAATTTTGACCGGGTCTTTCGTTCGAAACTATCCCCTGCCACCTATGTTCAAAGAACGAATTTATATTTTTAGGTTTTTTACTTTATTAGGGTCTTCCGTTTCCAACGTTTCCAACGGAAGACCCTCTTGTAATTTTACGGTTTCTTTTACTTTTTTATAAGGGTCTTCTGTTTCAGACAGAAGACCCTCTTGTTTGCGCACTGTTTCTATTATTTATTTCTATTATTTAGGTCTTCCGTTTCCAACGGAAGACCTTACTGTTTTCGTACTGTTTCTTATTATTAAGGTCTTCCGCTGGAAACGGAAGACCTTATCGTTTTCGTACTGTTTCTCCTTATTTTTTTTCCAAATTTTGTGCACGTGATTTCTCAAAAAGTACTCGACCGATTTCAACTTTTGTTTTTACAGATGATTAGACTTGATATGAACTTAACATATTTTGGATATTTTTGCTGTCGTCACTTCCGGTCCCGATTTACGAACGCTTTCGTAAATTTTTACGACCTATTTTGTGCAGAGCTGATCTCAGAAACTGTCAGAGATATGGCGATGAAATTTTCAGGATAGATAGACTATAGTATGAAGTTGTGCACTATTATGTTGTTTAACGCTAGTGGCGCCATTTCTTAAAGCTCAACGAGGCACGAAATTTGGGTACGAATTTTGTTATTCTTTTTTCCCCCTTTTTTGTCGGCAGAATATCCGAGATGACTTTTCTTAGAATTTTCTGTAATTTCCAGGTATACTATATATATATTGTGATAATATCTCCAAGAGTAATATTCAATTTTTAAAAATTCATTTCCGGTTGTCCGTTTCCTGTCTTAGGACAAAAAAGCTTGTTTTATCGAGATCTCAAAAACGACAAAGACTTGAACATCTAAACTTTGTAGGATGATAGACCAATGTCTGTATATATGTAAAAAAAAATGTTTTGCTCGTCGTAACTTCCGGTTGTCACCGGAAGTAATTAAAAAATTAATTTTTTTTACGTCTTAAGTTATTTAACATAGAATGAATATATTTGTATAAATCCTTACATATGTGATCTATGCTATGTTGATTTAACAAAAATATTCTGCTTCCGGTCTCAATTATCTCAGGTAGCTTTTATAAAACAAATTTTATAACCGCAAGATCTCAGAAAGTGTAAGTGATCAAGACACGAAAGTAATATGGATGATATACATTTGATAAACAATTCGTTTAACCGCTTTCATTTTATCAATCGTCACTTCCTGTACTTACCGGAAGTATTAAAACAAATCAAGTTGTTTGAAAGTTCAACTGTTTTTCTTTGACAATTTTATTAAAATTGATGAACAATAAAGTACAGTTCTCTAAATTTTAAAAAAAATACTGACTTTCATTTTTACTGAGCACTTCCGTTTGTCTGTTTCCTGTCCAGAGACAACAAACATTGATACCACGAGATCTCAAAAACGAACGGAAGCCCGTTGGTGCCACTAAGAAAAATATTTTATCTGGCGGCCGCAAGATAATTATTTGGCGGCCGCCTCTTATTATTTGAACGGGTGTTTAGTTAAGTATTAAAAGTTGATAATTAACTCTGAAATACAGTGTTTTACAACAAATAATACAAGGCACAAAGTAACATCTAAATCATTCCAGATTTGAATAAAGTCTAATGTACATTCCACTCTACCAGTGTTTCAAAACTTCAGCTCTGCACTGTTGATATAACTAATAGATTAGAGTGTATCCACTACTCCCTAAAAGCTCCCATTAAAACATGCGCGCGCATCAGGAAGCCAGGTTTAATCTGGTGGTCTCCAGATAATTACGTGGCGGCCGCCAAATAATATGTGGCGGCCGCCAGAAAATTATGTGGCGGCCGCCAGATAAAATATTTTTCTTAGTGGCACCAATGGGCTTCCGTACTTTTGTTCTACACTAGTTTTTAAAATGGTTTTCCTTTTTCAAATATAAATGATCAAAGTTTTGTATGAAAGGTCTTGTTAATATTAACATATTCTGTTCAAGAAGCAAGTGTTCAGGAATTGTTGACCGTTTTAGATATATCTGAACAAAGAGGTTTAAAGGGGCCGACGCCGACCCTTTAACAATTTACTGGGGCCATGAATCAAAAATTTTAGGATAGCATAATATTAGAAACATTGTTCTGAGCAAATTTTCTTCTACATTGCTTTTCAAATATTTATCCTTTTTAGATATTAATGATCAAAGTTTTAAACGTCTGGCCCTTTAAAATCCCTAATTACGTAACATTTGATTGAAAAAAGTTTATGTATAGACAAACATTTGCACATTAAACAATTTTGCTTCTATATTATTAACAAATTATTGCTCAGTAAAGAGCTTTAGTAAAAATACTTAGGTGCCCTTTTGAGACCCTAATTGAAGTGTTTAGCCCCTTTTTCTTGACTCCAAATGAAAGCCCGTGTAAATTTAAACAACGTTTGCCTTACATGTTTTTACAAAATATTTGTACATTAAAATATATTACAGAAAATGTGCAAAAATTTCGTGAAAGGATTTCATGGTACTTTTCAGCTGAGCTTTGAGGCCTTGCGCACCTTTCATATTTAGAAGCATGAGGTACAGTACCCCCATATTACATCTACAGACATTTGGCTAAAATCCCTGAAAATTTCAAGCTTCGATCTCTATTAGTTTCGAATGAGATGCGTTGACAAGATGACCTTTAGAAATTTACAAAATCTTCAATATCTGAAATCAGAAGTGATGTCATCATTTGAAAATTTAATAATATGTAGCGCTAATGATGTTCTATAAGTCCTGAAAATTTGGTGCCGGGTCGGTTTAATATTTTTTAAAAATAACGTTCCAAAACAAGTAGGAAAAAAAGGAAAAAAAGAATGTTTGTAATATGATTTGTACCGAATGTCTGGACCTTTTGATTCCTTATTTTTTAGCCTTAACGTTGATCCTAAAATCTTGAATTATGCACTTTTTTCTTTAAAAATACGAAACCTTATGTCACAACAGACGTTTGCACGAGGAAGGTCCCTCGTTGCTCAATGGCCCCCAGTGCCGATTAAAGGTCTAAATTTTAACCCTACATTTGTATATGGTAACGTTTCTATATGAGTGAAAAATACTTGAATGGGACATAAAACAACATACAATAAATCAATCGATTTCTGAAACAATTTTGTGTGTTAAGAGTTAAGTGACTAACTGTAAAAAAAAATGCATGTGGTATTTAACGTATTACAAATAGAGACACCACTATGCTACTATGACCAGTTGGATTGAATTTGAGACTGTCTTTATTATGCTTCTTGTTATGGAGTCCTCTATTTATATTTTGATGTACTATGCTGAAATTGTAGTCAGGGTTTGACAGTTTTTGCATGAGGCAAAGACATGTGCAGTATTTGTCAAACCATGACTACCATTTTGGCATAGTATTTCCAATTAATAACACTATAGTATTATGTATTTTACAGTTTTATTAAATTCTTTAGGTGAAAATAAACCAGGTTTCTGTGTTGCAGTAAATGCTGGCAGAGGAAATATCCCTGACTGCTCAATTGCCCTGCGTGTCGAGGATAGGTCTAACTTTGTAACCCTCCACAGGTTAGTGGGGTTTTCTCCATATGTGTAACAAATCCATGAGAGATTGTTAAACAACAAACAAACAGAACTTATTGTAAATAACACTGCATTTTCTATTTGTCGATGTTGACTATACATACATTTTTTCTTGAACTTTTCTTTTATTAAGCATTTTATCAGAAGTCGTTTTAGTGGCTCCAAGGTACCTGTCCATTAAGCTATGTTACATGTGTCAAGCAGATAGACACAGGATAAAACTTCTTTACACATAAATGTATTGGAATTGAGAGCACTACATAGATAAATTCTGATTAAACATTAGTTACTCCGAATTTTATTTGAATCATGTTTACATAATCAAATAATTATTAAATGCAAATGGGTTAATTTGAATTAATTTAGTGCACATCAAATTACTTCGCATAAGCTTTGTGTGAACGCTAGGGAAACTGAAATCAAAATATAATTTTGACGCATGCTTAATGCCTTATTTAAGTAACATGCTACATGTACATATCGGTGGTTAGGTCACGTACTTATGCTGTTTTTCAGTTTAAAAAAAAATATGTTAATCATTTAAATTTATTAAAGACCTTATGATATTCTTCATAAATAGTGTGATGTGATATTCAAATGATGTCAAAATAGTCTTCTTGCATAGCCTTCCTATTTAATAGTAATTAATTTTTAATTTGCATAAGTTTTGTATATATTAGCTATTGTTTAAAAGAAATTTATTCAAATAGTTTAATATGCATTAACTTTCAGATCACGAGTTCAACAATGTGTGGAAGCTGACATAATTTTTCTAGAAAGGATAAGTATACATTTTTTGCATAGAATGCTTATTGTTTATCAATTATCACAACAATCATCATGTGATTGATGGAAGATATTTCTCATTTTAGTAGATTTATAGGAAATAGTTGTAATTATGAAATAATGAACTAAAGCATAATGTATCGTCTAAGATATGTGTGACATTGTGCAGTTGTCAGCTACAAATTCAACGGTTAACTTTGGTTAGGCAGCGCCATCTTGTGGACATAAAGTCTATAAATATGTATAAGACGTGTATATTGTAGTACAAATGCTAATCGCGGGGAGAAATTCAGTTTATTTAGGAATCAATGTAATAAAAAAGATGAAACATGGTGTGGAAGTCATACCGTTAGTAAAAATAACAAAGGTGACCTGGACTGTTCTTTCTATAGCCTACTGTGATTGACGGTACGAGGTATCGGTAATGCACCTTGAATATTAGCTTCCGGAGATGATAAATATTAATTGTTTGTCAAACCCGATATAATTAATAAAACTATTGCTATAGAACATTAAATGTTCAAGTGTTTGTCGTTTCTGAGATCTCAAGGATTTTTGTCGCGGGACAGAATAAGGACGACCAGAAATGAATTTTGAAAAAAATACTCAATCCATACATTTGCAAGTATTCATAATGTGAAATATATATATATTCAGACTTAAATAATTCAGACCTGATGGCATAAACAAGCAAATTGACTTCAATAAAATGAACGTGTCATAGCCCAATATCACCTGATACGTATATAGTAATCTTACCATATCTGTCAACTGCGACATATCAGTTATTACTTATTACACAAGTTTTCATTTATTATTAATTATTAAAAAAATTTCTTTATTTTAATTTAATTATCTTCTCCTTTACACCTAACTCCGATTCATTACAGAATTAGTTAAATACTTCGGATCTTAACCAAAGCGCCGTACGACTTAACATCGGGTGTTTGAATTTTGGTGGCAGGGGATAGTTTCGAACGAAAGACCCGGTCAAAATTTTGAAATAAAGGGAGAACCTGTGGTTTGGCTGGTTATTTGAGGAGTATAAATTGCTATAATATTTATTGCATTCATTTTGTGGATAGAGGAGCTAATGTCCATTTCATTGATATATGACACTTTAATACTAGTAGCACTTTTCATCAGATATGGAATGAAAATGCGAAACTGTGGCCAAAATTTTCATTTTCGGTTTTGTGCATGAAAAGTGGGGTGGGTTCAGAACACAAAATGTCACTCAAAAAGAAGGTGATTGACCCCCCCATTAGTTGGTGATTATTTGCATAGGTATACATTAAGCAACAAATCCTATGGTAGTTTACGGCAGTTGCTCGGGACTGGAGCGTGGTGCTGGACCCGTGAAAATGTGAAAAAAAGGGTAATTTTTCAGAAAATTTTGAGACCGTCCCTGGCTACTCTATATAGTGCTATATGTAAGTTGTCCCCTGCATGGAAACCAATTTTAGCAAATTTAAAAATCGACTGAAAAATTATATCACTTATATAAGAAAATGTCAGTTTTTTTTAATTGGCTTAAAGTTTAACAATATGGGGACAGAAAAGATGTTCAATGTGTGTAAAATGGGAAACTGGCTGAAGTTTTATAATTGTTCAACCCTGTGATGAAATTTGGGGGCCAAAATGTTACAGGGGGTGTTCCTTAGAAAAAGTGCAATTTTCTAGTATTTTGGGTTTGTCCTTATTTTAGAATCCTTTATAGGCATATTATTCCTATTGAAATCAGATGCAGGGTTGAATTTTGATTAACTGAATAATTTTGCACCATTTTATTTAAATTTTCTTGAAATTAATTGATAGACATGCAGTTTTATGAAGTTTTAAACCCTTAGTTTTGATAAGAAATTGTTAAATATTGTTCTTTCTCAAGCTAAAACTGACAAAAAGTAGATTTTATGGCTATATATATATTTTACATGTACAACATGTAAATTACATGTAATTCTAAATAGTTAATATCCGCGTTATAAGTCATTATAAGCAATTTTAAAATGTTTGATTGTCAAGAAAGCACCCCCCATCCTTCGATTTTCTTCACCGACAAACCAAAAATGTGCTTTATTTCACATTTCTTTTGATAAAATTTCATAGATACATTAAATTGCTCCCATTTAAAACAAAACACATATGTTAGGTAACTTCTTTATTGAAAGTATATCAAGAAAGATTGAATTTGTGTGCATTTTTTAACCATTTGTCATTTGCATGTATTCCCATCTCATGATGGGGGTTGTGGTCATGATGTTCAAATTTGGTATTTCTTTGTATGTAAAACATGTATTTTAATCTTTATAACAAATAAATCTAGATCTGTTGGTTTTGGTTAAAGAATAAACAGAGAAATCAGGTTCATCATCATCCCGTTCAGCATATTTGGGAAATTACTCCCCGGGTAAGATGCCTGATTGCCATTTTCTAGGTGCCTGTCCCTCATGAAGAGAGGAAAATGAATGTTTTGTGTTTCAAATAAGTTGCTTTTATGTTTCAATAGAGTTTTTTTAACCTGTTAGTACCATTTAGAAACAAAAAAGTTGATTGCAAGGAGTAATAGGTTTTTTTTTTCTCATTCCCATTAGCAGGGGATAGGTGATACATATGAGTTAAATTTTCTTATGTGTAGGTATGGGTACTTAAATGTGAATATTTCAATGTTTTTACATCTTATAGGGATACAGGTTTCTTGTTATAACTGATTTTGAAAGAAAAAATGTCTTTTGGATTGAAAAAGTCATGATATATCTTGAAAACCTTACAGAAACAGGTTAAGGTGATTCAGCCGGGAATGGGGGGAATCCTTAAACAGCCATAACTTTTTTATTTTCAATGAAATCAGACCAAATTTGAAAAGTTTTACTCAGAATTGCATGAACTTTCTGATTTTATAGTGTTTTGGTTAGAGAGAAACAAACTCTAAAAGTTAAAGTTGGCAGGGGATAGTTTCGAACGAAAGACCCGGTCAAAATTTTGAAATAAAGGGAGAACCTGAGGATTGGCTGGTTATTTGAGGGGTATAAATTGCTAGAATATTTATTGCATTCATTTTGTGGATAGAGGAGCTAATGTACATTTCATTGATATATGACACTTTAATACTGGTAGCACTTTTCATCAGATATGGAATGAAAATGCGAAACTGTGGCCAAAATTTTCATTTTCGGTTTTGTGCTTGAAAAGTGGGGTGGGTTCAGAACAAAAAATGTCACTCAAAAAGAAGGTGATTGACCCCGTATTAGTTGGTGATTATTTGCATAGGTATACATTAAGCAACAAATCCTATGGTAGTTTACGGCAGTTGCTCGGGACTGGAGCGTGGTGCTGGACCCGTGAAAATGTGAAAAAAGGGTAATTTTTCAGAAAATTTTGAGACCGTCCCTGGCTACTCTATATAGTGCTATATGTAAGTTGTACTTGTTTTATTCTGAAATGTTTAAAAATTCTCAAGAGTCGAGACCATGTGTCCCCTGCATGCAACCAATTTTAGCAAATTTAAAAATCGACTGAAAAATTATATCACTTATATGAGCAGTATCTGCCGCACATTTCCTCGACCAAAAAAACTATCCCCTGCCACCTTTCCATTATTAATTCGGACATCAATTTAAATTAGCCTAACTAACTCGATCAGGCCTGTAGTTGACATTCCATTTGAGTACTCCAGAGCGATCGGCCACATTGGCAAAACCTTGTCAACATTGATCATCAAAACTGAATAAAATGTAGTTATTATTTTTTATAGTTTCTTTAGTAGTGTTAGTTGTAGTGCTATATTTTGTTTTCTTTGTTTTCACCTATGTAATTTATTTTGTTTCTCTTATGTCCCGAAGAAGAGCCTATATATATATATATATATATATATATATATATATATATATATATATATATATATATATATACAATTCCATAATTTTGCATTATGTCTTTACACTTATCACTTATTATTGTGATGAAGTTATTGTATAATTTGTTTGTTCTTATCAATAAATAATTTTTACTAGATAATGCTTACGAAAGGCAATCGGAGAACCTAGCAACTGGACCATTTTGCAAGTTTTTCTCTCAGACATATTCTTTGTAAAAAAATGGTTTAGTTCATTTTTAGGATAATAAACATATAATATATGTCGGAGTAAAAACATATAATATATACTAGCGGAAAAAAACTGTGCATAATAAAATTTAGTATAATTTTACTATATCTATTGTTTGTATTTATAAAATTTTAACAATCGATAATGGTTTTGTTTTTGACAATATCGGATGGTAACCGTCCGGGTGCACGGACTTTTCACCTGTTGTTTATTGAAGAATTTGTACGCACGAGTTTTACGGGCCAATACTGTTTGGAATAAGAACTGTAAAGGATTTGTTTAAACTTTTTTTGTTAAGGAAATCACTTAAGTTTCAACAAAATTTATCCATATGTCTTGCCACGATTCAACGAAACCGACGTAATCGTGCTGTTGGGATGCTGCAACCTGGAATGGCACAGAATACTGTAGCAAGACACTTTGGAGTTCACCGGAACACCATCCAGTCATTATGGAGACGTTTTCAACAATATGGCAACACCCAGGATCGACCGCGCTCTGGGCGACCTCGTGTGACGTCACGTCAACAGAACAACCACATAAGACTTGTGCATCTGAGAAATCGTTTCCAGACAGCAAGTTTGACTGCCGTATCATTCCAGGGTTTCGACCAATTAGTCCAAGAACTGTGGGTAATCGTCTGCGCGAGCAAAACATCAGACCAAGACGTTCCAGCGGTGCGCCCAGTACTGCTTCAACGTCATCGTATCGCCAGACTAGCGTGGTGCACACGACATCTGCGATTCAGAATACAGGACTGGGCCAATATTCTGTTCACTGATGAATCCAGATTTCATTTGGATAGCAGTGACGGCCGTTGTAGGGTGTATCGTGGCGTTGGGGAGCGTTACCAGGACGCTTGTGTTGTGCAACGTTGACAATTTGGTGGAGGTAGCGTTATGGTGTGGGCTGGAATATCAGCACGTGGAAGGACCTCTCTACAAATTCTCAATGGAAATCTCACCGGCGTACGCTACCGAGATGAAATTATTCAGCGTCATGTGATACCCTTCATACAGAGACATCAAAATCACATTACTCTGCAGCAAAACAACGCAAGGCCAAACGTTACACGTGTAGTCAGGGACTTGTTTGTTCAACAGACTGTCGATGTCTTGCTTTGGCCAGCTGTTTCCCCCGATTTGTCGCCGATCGAGCACGTCTGGGATGAAATGGAAAGACGTTTACGCCGTTTACCAAATCAGCCAGTGACATTGGCTGATTTAGGCCAGGCTTTAACCAACATCTGGAACAACATCCCTCAAGCATTTCTGAACTCTTTACTGGCATCAATGAGGCGTCGCTGTCAAGCATGCGTGAACGCAAATGGTAGTCACACGCGTTACTAATTTTGTTAATTCAATTTCAAATAACAGTGACTTTCGAGTGTGCTGAAATTGACGTTATTCGACGTTGACATTAATGTGTTATGAGATGTTGTTACGAATACATGTGTTAACAGTATTACAAAAAATAAAATTTGTTCACTGTAACTTTTAAATCTTTTTTCATTTATTAAATAATGCACAGTTTTTTTTCCGCTAGTATATGTCGGAGTAATTTCAAGAGCAAAAAAATCAAATTTCATAAAGCAGAACACAAAAAACATGTATATACATGTTTATCTCCGTCGGTCAGTCGGTTGTAACCGCGGGAGTAAAAATTCCTACTAAGACAGATACAAACTTTTATAAAACAGATGCTTACTGTCATCATAGTTTTTTTCTACGAAAAACAAATGTTCATCGTTTACTCCGAAGGCTTCACTTCAAAATTATATTTCATCTCAACGCTTTTCATCTATCTTCAATTGATTGAAAGAAACAAAAATACACTTAAAAAAGACAGTTCACATAAACGCCTTTTGTTAAAAAGATAATTCTTGACAACTGATTGGAATGGTCTATATAAAGTATACAAAAAAGTGTCCTACTGGCGTTGTTCTTAGTAAAATCATTCACACTGAGATGGTGTAACTGTTTCTTTCTTAAGATATGTGTGATAGGGTTGTCCACTGGCTTTGATTATTAAAATGTCTTTAGATGATGTAAGAATTCTTTTAACAGGATAAATGGCGATTTCGTTCCCGTTTCGCGTACTTATTATATGTAGGAGTGAATTCAAGTTTGTAATTATCAAATTTTATTAAATAGAACACGAAAGATTGGTTTATATGACAGCATATACAGTTAATAATAGCAGGCAAAAATGCACTTAATTGTAAATTATAATATATAAGAATTAATTGATATTTCAAATCAATACCTTAAAAAAAATCGTGACAAATAATTGAGAAATCAATGTGAATGTTGTGAAATCTAGATAGGAAATTGTTTGTTTTTCTAAGAAAAGTCGTTTAAATTAATATTGTGTAACTTTTCATCTTGTAAAACTGCCTTCATGTGTGCTGTGAGATTTTAATAACAATGTGCTGATGCTAATATAAAAGTCTTATGATGTAAAATGACAACAACTGTATGGCAGTTATATGTTATAATTAAGTTTTAAAAGACGTTAAATGTTTATATATATCTATGAACATGACAAATGGTAATATCGTATTTGGTTATCTATGTGGGTAATTAGGCGTTTAAGGCATTATATTCATCAATGTCAGATCATATGTGATAAAAACTGCAAACAGTCGTCATCACAAGAATTATACATACGGCCGAATTACATACATGTATGTATCATGGACATATCTTCTGTAAAATATGCTGCCATTAAAAGAAATAAATTGTAAAAATGTTGAAATATCAATCTTAACATTTCTATTGTAATCATTGCCTAAAAGGAACACTCGAACCATAATAACAAATAACAAAGTCTTTTATTTAGACAGGATAGCACAAATAGTAACACAGTACTAGTTTACATTGTGGTCCTGTAGAAAACATATGTACAACAATAAGTATAAGACACATAGAAAAATAGTGTAGATAAAATATACACACTCATCAATAAAAATATATATGCACTGATTTGATATCATAATCAATAACATTTACTTTGCTAGATAATATTGTTGTAAATACTTTGTTTTTTAAGAAGCCATGCTGTTACATGTTCGAACACAATCTGGCAGTTCCTCCATAAAATAGCTCTTGATATTCTAAAAGAGCGCTTATAATATTCAGTCCTTGATTTTGGTACATATAACTATCCACTAACACCTCTTCTTGTTTCTCTAGAACTAACTTGGTTTACATATCTAAAGCATTCATGTATTATGGTGCCTTGCCCTTTAAAAATTAAAAGTTAAACGATAAACGTAATGTAACAAAAAGCAACGGACACAAACACCTGGTTTTTATACATTTCTTGCCGAGGATTTGACGTACTGAGCTTAGAATTTAAGTGTTTTCAGGTGCATGCTGTTCTTCCAGTAGTTGTGAACAGGGACGAACCTATGTCATTAAGTTATGTGTATGTTACTGAAAGGTAATTGATTGACAGCTATATGTATGCCATTCAATCATATTGTCAGGCCCTCCATTTAACATTCAGTAAATAGCACATGTTCAGTATTATATTATTGTGGGGGGAAACATTTAACTTTCAGCGTAAAGTTTTAATCTACAGATCGCGTCATTCCAATATTCCAACGTTTACGTTTATCTCCAAATAACATTATAAAAAAAAAATTATAAACAAAACAAAAAATTAAAACTAAAAGATGTGTTACGTGCAATGGAATCTTCATGTTATAAAGTACATGTGTTTATAAATTAAGATTGGTAAGAATCGCTTTAAGATTGAATATACCTCAGAACTTAAACACAGGAATTGAAAAATGTATTTTGTTTTTTTAGACTTAAATACCAATGGTGGTGTTCTAGATCTGTTAAGATGTTTTCCCTTTTATGACATATTCAGTGTTTTGTCTTCTCACTAGCCCAGACATTAAGTAAGTGAAACATACATTACCCCAACTCACCATCAGTCTAGGCTCAGTCACAATAGGTCAACTTATTGAAATGTTCTCATTCTCATGAATAATTCATGTTCTTATCCGATTGCCTCCTTCACACTTTCTTGGAGAAAATCACACGAATCCGATCTATGTCTATCAACTCATCTATCAACAATAGAATGTTTACATAAAATGATTGTCAGTTTTATAACCTAACAAAACATTTAAGCTTTCTAAATGTTAATTTGAGAATGATTAATATTCATGAAATATATAAAAACATTAGAGGAAATAAATGGTAGTTGGCCACAGGCACATTGCGTTATGTAGTTTTTCTCATTATGAAATAATACACAATGTACACATCGATGCCACCTTAAATTTATTTAAAACTGTCACATCAGTTGGTAGTTTGCTTAAAACTCATCGGTAAAATTATTTTGCGATCCTCTCCGTCTCCCGATCGGTCCTTCATCATCTAAGCTTACAATTAACCGATTCAAATAAAACAGCGCGTTACACCAGTCATTATTGGAAAGCTTAGTTTACATCTACTGCCTTAGATATAGGACAAAGGGCTCAAGGGAGACTTAACTGCAGCATACTTTGGGTAATTTCTTCCAAATATTGCACTGATATGCATATTGAAGAGGCGTCGATTTTGAATTCGATCAACATACAAGTTAAAATTATGAAACTGGATAATATATAATGTCAATTATAACTTCTTTTACACATAAATTCTTTAAGCTTTTTTATAAATGCATATATTTTAAAATATTGACACTAACACAAGGTGCAGGGAAATCTTATTTACATATATAAGTGCCAACTTCCGTCCTCCCTTTGGACATTTAACGCATATCTAAGACAGTAGGTTCGGATTGAGGGATTATTTATTTTTATTCATTATTATTATAATGACAGGTACAATACAACGTTTTGGTTGAATCGGTGGTAAGCTTAGGTGTTGAAGGGCCGATCAGATGACGTTGAGATCGCAAAATTATTTTACCGATGAGTTTTGAGCTTGAGCAAAAATTCTACCTGATGTGACACTTCTAAATAATTCCAAAATGGCGGCGATGTGTACCTTGTGTATGATTAGGTAAAGGGTATATAATTATTTTTATTATGAGAAAAATATATAATGTTAGGTGCCTCTGGAGTTGGCCCACGGTCAGTAAGCATATGCGAGACTGACCGCAGGTTTCCCATCAATCAACGCTTATATTTGATTTAACTCACAGCAATACAGTCCATTCACCGAAATGAGTACGGATGTTCAGTGTTTTCTGAACAAGGAAACATTGTGATGGTGGGGTTGATGGCTAGATTGATTTGAAATCAAGCCCCCCTGTAGTGGAACCAAGAGTTATCTCTCTTGATATATTTATTCTATATAGGCGGAGAGTTATTCCTCTTTATGTGGAACTCTTCTTTGTTTAGTTTTTCACGCTGTGTACGTGCGGTCCCGCTGCAGTGCTACACATTTCAATTCTTACCATATTCCATGTTTCATCCTTGTCCCCTCAAATTGTAAGTATCATATGCATTTAAATATATAAAATGTTCTTTTTATATGTTGGTTTTGTCATGGCATGTTTATAAAAGCAGTTAAAAGCACCCACGTAATGATTGTTGATGCAGTAGGTTGTAGACGCCATATTTTCTCGTGTTTACACATCTTGAAGTTAAACATAGGATACCTTTATCATATAATATGATATAATGTTATAATTCTGGTCATTAATTAAGTACGCTTCACACCTATAAAGTGTAAATTCTATGTTTATATTTTTCAAATACATTTTCCTACTGTTTACCTACATTCCATAATTTCCCTCGGACTACTGTTTCAGTAATGGGTGAACATTTTTGGAATTTGTGTATTTTGATTATTGTCAATTTATTTCTTATGACAACTATGATATATATGTATTATTGTGTGAATTGTTAAAATGTCAGTTTGCATATTTATACCATGTATTTATAAATTGTTTATAAATTGTTTCAGCACTTTACCACACATCAGATCTCTACATTCAATAAAGTTCACATATTGAATAGGCCTGTTGGCTATACTTGCTGTTTTTCAAACAGTACAGTAAAGTGAATTTATGCACCAAGGAACCATGGCTACTGGAGGGCTCCCCTTACCACAGAATGGTGATTCCCAGGATGAGATTGAAGACACCAACACCTCTACCAAGGGTAAACGTGACGTTAAATTAAGTGAAAAAGGACTCTTATCATTTGAAGATGAATGTTCCAAATATAAAAAACCTATATTCGAAACGTGGAGGAAAGTAGAACAGTGCATTCTACGGGTGCAAAAATGTGACAGAAATATAGAACAGTATCAAATCTTACAGAACGATATAGAGAATTCATTCAGTGAATTTCATAGCAGTGTAAAACAGTACCTTGTCTTTCTACAAAGACATTCCAGAAGCGAACAAGCTAAGAATGAAACGAAGCGATGTACAGAGGACTTTGAGAAGGGAAAGTCAGTTGTTTACAAAGCCTTAGATAACATTAAAACTGCAAAATTAAATTTGTTAGAAACAGCCTCGGAAATTTCCACAACTAGCACTGAGAGGAAAAGAAGAAAAGAGAAGAAGTTAGAAAT
Organism: Magallana ariakensis; assembly: GCA_020458035.1. Classification (NCBI taxonomy): domain Eukaryota; kingdom Metazoa; phylum Mollusca; class Bivalvia; order Ostreida; family Ostreidae; genus Magallana; species Magallana ariakensis. The sequence goes on along the minus strand of CM035812.1, from coordinate 12,475,878 downwards.
TATAAAAAAAGAAGCAGAGTTAAGAAAACAGAAACTTCGCCTTGAGGAAGACGAAACAATACGCATAGCGGAAATGAACAGAAAAAAGTGGAGTTGGACATTGACTTAGACTTGCTGAAACAAGAACAGAGTGCTAGTGATGATGAACTTTCAATTGAGCAAGATCTTGCGGACATTGAGAGAGAGAGATCAGGTGAACGAACACAGAAGTATGTGGAAAACATCCCTTCAAATCATGTTGATGTGGCTTCTAACCCCATACCCACTACGGAGTCACCTCACATGCTGTCTGAAATGGCCCTGCTTATGATTAAAAAACAAATGCTTCCTGAACGTTTTTCAGACTTTGATGACACACCTGAGTCATACAACGCCTGGAAGGCAACCTTTACCAATATTGTTAGTGAACTAAAAGTTTCGTGTAATGAAGAACTTGAGTTAATGTTTAATAGACTCACTGGCAATTCCAAACTTACAGCAATTGGAATTCGCAATGCGAATCCTGGGAAGCCTAAGGAAGCACTTAAAATCATCTGGAAAAGACTTGATGAGATGTACGGAAGACCAGAAATGATCGAAGCATCGATACGTCAACAACTCGAAATCTTCCGACCAGTGACATCAGCTGAAAACAAACGCCTGTATGACTTGTTAAACATTCTTATTAAGATAGAATCACTGATGGCCGATTCAACATTTTCTACAAGCCTATCATATTTTAACTCATCCATTGGAGTGAATCCTATCATCAACAAGTTACCATTTCACCTGCAGGAAAAATGGATCGCCAAAGCCTCCAATTACAAGAAATTGAACAAAGTACCGTTTCCGCCATTTTTATATTTTGTGACATTTGTGCGCGAGATGAGTGAAATTAGAAATGATCCGGCGTTTGTATTCACCAACAGCCGACAACCAGCTCTCAAGAGACCAGTATACTCCAAAAAGTCTGAGGTGTCAACAGACAACAACAACAACACCCGCTGCCCATATCATAAGGCAAATCATAGCATTCATGAGTGTAGAGCCTTCCGTGCAAAACCATTCTTTGAACGCAAGAACTTCTTGCAAAGTAAAAACATTTGTACTAGATGTTGCAACTCAACTAGTCATGCAGCAAAGGACTGCCAAGTCAAAATCCATTGTACAGCTTGTGGGAGTCATTATCATATGACAGCTTTGCATATAAACAAAGTTCCATCATCAAGCCCAAGCATGCATGGCGGGGAGAAAATGCATAACTCAGCTCTACAAACCATGAAGTCAGAAACAGACAACATATCGTCTATACCTATGAAGGCTTCAGCAAACACAAGTGTCAAGTGTACTACATTTTGTGGCGACCATTATCAAGGCAGATCATGCAGCAAAATTTTCCTTGTGGATGTATTTCACACAGACTATCCTAACAACATGTATCGTGTTTACGCAATCGTGGATGACCAATGCAACCAGTCTCTTGCATCTCCAGAGCTATTTGATGCCTTGAATATTAAGTCCTCACCCATTCATTACACTTTAACAACATGTATGGGAAAAACAACCCAAAATGGTCGGCAAGCATATGGAATGAAGTTACGATCATTGGACACAGCTGTGACAATGGACCTTCCTCTTCTGATGGAATGTGATGACATCCCCAATGAAACCTTTGAAATTCCTACACCAGAAGTTGCTAAGAGCTACCCTTACCTACTCAGAATCGCATCTGGTATACCTGAGTTTGATGTGAATTCAAAAATACAGCTCCTTATTGGTAGAGACTTGATTGAGGCCCATCACATTGAAGAGCAGATCACTGGACCTCGAGGACAACCGTTTGCTCAAAGACTTCGTCTTGGTTGGGCTATAATTGGTGAAGTTTGTATCGGTAGACTTCATAGAAGAACCTCCATGAATGTCAACAAAGTGTCTATTCTCAATGATGGTAGAGTAACGTGCAGTCAACCGTGTCAGAACAACATTGATGTGAAAGAGCAAACACTTGTGTCTAGCTATATAATTGGTGAGCGTGACTTTCAATTTCGTGGTGAAGATGTCTTCATGAAGACCCCTGAAGATGATTGTACTGGTTTATCGATAGAAGACAGACTATTCCTTAAGTTGATGGATAGATCATTCACTAAAGACAAGGACGGCATGTGGACTGCTCCTCTTCCTTTTCGAGAGAACCAACCTGATCTTCCTAACAACCGACCTCAAGCGTTACATCGAGCTCAGATTCTACACAACAGTCTACAGAGAGATGCAGAAAAGAAAAAACAGTTTGTGAAGTTTATGGAGAAAGTTCTAAACAGTGGAGCGGCAGAAGTTGCGCCACCTTTAACAAGTACCGGTTGTTGGTACCTACCTTTGTTTGGTGTTCGTAACCCAAAGAAACCAGATCAAATAAGAGGCGTTTTTGATTCGTCAGCCAAGTATGGTGGAATTTCCCTCAATTCAGCACTCATGTCTGGTCCAGACATGATCAACAGTCTTCTTGGGATTTTGCTTCGCTTTAGGAAGGATGAGGTGGCGATGGCAGCAGATATAGAGCAGATGTTTTACAGATTTCGTGTTGATGAAGACCACCGTAATTACTTGCGTTTCTTTTGGTATAAAGAAAACAACCCAGATGACATCATGATAGAGTACAGAATGACTTCACATGTATTCGGCAATAGTCCGTCACCTGCTATTGCATCTTATGGACTCCTTAAGACTGTCGAACACGCTGAATCAGATGCTATCAGCCTGATGAAGCGTACTCAGTCAACCATGAAACAGGAAGGTCAGATTCGTCTTCACAAAATCACGTCCAACAAACAAGCTGTGATGGAGGCCTTTGATGTCAGTGATCATGGAGAACAGCTGAAAGAAATAGATAGTGATGACATGATACACAGATCTCTTGGACTTTGTTGGAGACTGAAGGACGATACTTTTGTGTTTACAGTACCTACTGAAGAGAAGCCCTTTACTCGTCGCGGTCTGCTCTCAACTGTCAACAGCCTATTCGACCCGTTAGGTTTCATATCACCAGTCACCATCAGCGGTAAAATACTTCTCCGAGAATGCACACCTGAAGGAGTTGACTGGGATGAACCATTACCTGTCAATTATCTTCAAAAGTGGAACGAATGGCAGTCGTCTCTTCACTGTCTCAGTGATATCGCCATTCCCCGTATGATGTCTCACACTTCTGTTAGTTCAGCCCAGACAGCAGAAGTTCACATATTCTCAGATGCTTCAGAAAAGGCAATAGCAGCATCAGCATATATAAAAACTGTAAGTGACGGACAAACAACCGTTCGATTCATCATGGGAAGAAGCAAGTTAGCACCTCTTAAAGGCCACACCATTCCTCGTTTAGAGTTGTGTGGAGCTGTCTTGGCAACGGAACTCGCAGAAATCATATCCGTACAACTAGGCATTCCATTGCAAACCATGAGATATTACACAGATAGCAGAGTTGTGTTAGGCTACATTGGAAATAGGACTCGAAGATTTTACACCTACGTAAGCAACCGAGTTGATCGTATTCTACGAATATCTAATGCCAATCAATGGAACTTCATTTCCACTGAAAAGAATCCTGCAGATTCTTGTACAAGATGCAACACTAATATGATCAACATTATGCGGTTACCGTGGATTATTGGTCCACAATGGTTGTGTGATGTGACCGAAACAAAATCTACACAGTTTCCACTTGTTGAACCTGATAGTGACAGAGAAGTCCGTCCAATCGATAGACCTGTAATATGTTCACAAACTGACGTTACCATTACAACAACAGGATCTTATCTCATTACCAAGAAATTTGATCGATTTGATAGTTGGAGTTGTCTCATTATGGGCATTGCTTGTCTCAAGCGAGTTTGCCGGAGGTTTAGAGCTTGTCATGACCAGAAACCTATGCAACTTACCCGTTATGATGAAATACGTGAAGCAGAGACCTTTGTCCTGAAACAGATTCAACAAGAAATCTTCTCCAAAGAGATCAACAGTTTAAAGTCTGGAAAACCTTTGACCAAAGACACAAGTATATCAACACTTGCACCATTCTTAGATGAAAACGGACTAATGTGTGTTGGTGGAAGATTGAACAAAGCTGCTGGAATTTTACCTTCAAAGGAAATCAATCCAATTATTCTTCCCAAGAACAGTCATATCTCTGTTCTTTTGATTCGTCATTTTCATGAGCAAGTCAAACATCAGGGGAGATTATTCACTGAAGGTGCACTTCGTACAGCAGGTTACTGGATCCTGGGAGCCAAGCGAATGATTTCATCTTTCATTCACACTTGCGTAACTTGTCGAAAACTTCGTCGTGGCCTTGAAACACAGATGATGGCAGACTTACCAGAGGACAGGATCACACCAGGCCCAGCTTTCACATCTGTTGGAATTGATGTCTTCGGACCATGGGAAGTCTCTACCCGCAGAACTAGAGGAGGAGCCGCAAACAGCAAGAGATGGGGACTGATGTTTACCTGTTTAACATCCAGAGCGGCTCACATAGAAGTTATTGAAGAGATGTCGAGTTCATGTTTTATAAATGCGCTGCGCAGATTTCTATCACTCCGTGGCCCGGTGAAGATAATAAGATCTGATCGTGGCACCAATTTCATTGGAGCTGCTGAGGAAATGAGAGTGAACACGATAAAAGTAGAAGAGGGACCAGTTCAACAGTTCCTAGATAAATCCTACATCACCTGGATTTTCAATGTCCCACATTCCTCCCATATGGGTGGTGTCTGGGAGCGAGTCATAGGAATGACAAGAAAAATCCTCGATTCAATGCTTTTGGAATCTAGTGGTAAACCTCTAACACATGAGACATTAGCAACATTTTTATGTGAAGTTTGTGCCATCATAAACTCTAGACCTATAGCACCAATACCTTCAAATCCAAATGACCCGATGATTCTTACACCATCTATGATTCTCACCGGGAAAGTTGATTTCCTACCAGTCGTGTCTGATTCACTCAGTCAACAAGATGTATACAGAGCACAATGGAAACGTGTTCAAATTCTTGCAGATATTTTCTGGAATCAGTGGCGGAAGCAGTATCTATCTATTCTACAAAGTAGACGCAAGTGGAAAAGCAAAACCAGAAACGTTAAAGTAGATGATGTGGTTCTGTTAAAAGATCCAGCTGAACACCGGAACAACTGGCCAACTGGTATTATCGACCGCGTATTTCCAAGTGACGATGGAATCGTGAGAAAAGTTGTTGTGCGAACTATTCGATCAGGAAAACCAACATTTTACATTCGACCAATTCATGATCTCGTGTTGCTAATAGAAAGTGAACAGTGACTTATGGACTGTGAATAATGGACTGTTCACAACGGATTTGTAGACATTGATTGTATGATGATTCATGTATCAAGTGGTCACGAAATGTATTATTTATCAACTAGTTTGTCACTATTTTGAAATGTTTTATGAATGCATATTATTAGTGGCATCTCATAGATGCCAGGCGGGGAGTGTAGTGGAACCAAGAGTTATCTCTCTTGATATATTTATTCTATATAGGCGGAGAGTTATTCCTCTTTATGTGGAACTCTTCTTTGTTTAGTTTTTCACGCTGTGTACGTGCGGTCCCGCTGCAGTGCTACACATTTCAATTCTTACCATATTCCATGTTTCATCCTTGTCCCCTCAAATTGTAAGTATCATATGCATTTAAATATATAAAATGTTCTTTATATATGTTGGTTTTGTCATGGCATGTTTATAAAAGCAGTTAAAAGCACCCACGTAATGATTGTTGATGCAGTAGGTTGTAGACGCCATATTTTCTCGTGTTTACACATCTTGAAGTTAAACATAGGATACCTTTATCATATAATATGATATAATGTTATTATTCTGGTCATTAATTAAGTACGCTTCACACCTATAAAGTGTAAATTCTATGTTTATATTTTTCAAATACATTTTCCTACTGTTTACCTACATTCCATAATTTCCCTCGGACTACTGTTTCAGTAATGGGTGAACATTTTTGGAATTTGTGTATTTTGATTATTGTCAATTTATTTCTTATGACAACTATGATATATATGTATTATTGTGTGAATTGTTAGAATGTCAGTTTGCATATTTATACCATGTATTTATAAATTGTTTATAATTTGTTTCAGCACTTTACCACACATCAGATCTCTACATTCAATAAAGTTCACATATTGAATAGGCCTGTTGGTTATACTTGCTGTTTTTCAAACAGTACACCCCCCCTCGATACTTTTTGTAAATATCTAAGGATTTGAGTTTATACATGTATTTTACAATCTAAACTTGTGAGTACCGGTGTTCAGTGTTTTCCTAACAAGAAAACATTTTTTTTGGAAAAAGAAGGGTTGGCCCTTCTTACTCTTCTAAATATCTTGGTTTTGAGTTTGTCCATTATGTAAAGGAAAAACCAATTGCTAAAGAAAAATACCATGATATGTCCAATTGAGATCCATGAAAAAGTAGTTATTTTTGATAATCAGATACTCTTAAAAATGTTTTTCAATATTTACATGCCTATAATTTTTTGTCGTTGATTTTTCTCCATTTTATGGAAACGACACAAACGCTTGCGATATGAAGATTTTAATATCACAAAAAGTAAAACGGTGAGTAGTGTGCTAATTGAGGTCAAAGGTCAAGAGATAGTAGACGTGTCACAGTTGATATAAGTTTCTAAATTTGATATTCTGTGTTTTGTTTTTATACATATCTTATTTTGTGTTTTTTTAGAAGTTTGAAAGTGGTGTTTTGTTTTAGAGCCATATATTAACTAAATATTTCAAAATAAATGTAAAGGGCCAAAATTTTTATATCTAAAAGAGAGTAGTAAAGTAAAAATTGCTTAGGTACGACTTAATATTTGTCAGAGAAAATGAAAAGAGGTAGGTCGTACCAAGGTTGAAAATTAGTTACAAAACAGAGAAAAAAAGTGATTAAGTGAATAAACGGAAATAAAAAGAAAGAGATGAAAAATAAATAATAAATAAATAAGATGGGTAGGTAAGAGTTATGTACACGAAACAAAGTCAGATCCTATCAGGATAGGACGAGACTTTCACCGATAAAAGATGCTAGTGGATCTAAGGATACAGTTGATTGAGGATAATATAAAAAGCACTAAATAAAATCAACAACACTAGGCATTTTTAAAATGTCTGATCTAATGTATAGATGCTAAGCCAGTAGAATGAATATTATAAGCACTGAAAATTACTAACGACACGAACAACTGAAATTGTCAAATTTTCGGGACAACCAGTCCCTTCTTCAGGACATAAGAGAAACAAAAAGAACTAGTAGACTAATTGTTCTCGAACAATAAGAGGTCTTTCCACCTCATTATTTTTTATGTTTTGTTTCAATATAATTAATAAAACATTTTCTCTGCGTTACTTTATAAAAAAAAGTCAAAAACTGAAATATGCAATTTTTTTGTTTGACCTTGACCTATGACCTTTATGTCATATTGACTGGTAAAGGTCAACATTTCAATTTCAAGTGGTCTGATGGCCCTACGATGTAAGGTTCAAAAGTTGTAAGTGTTTTTAAAGAAATTAAGAAACTTTCAGGGGCGATAACTGCTACAAGGGGGGCTCGGGCCCTTTCGGTATGATAGATTGAAGGAGCGCCTAGATGTACTGAATACATTAGTAAAAGTTTCAAGTCTCTACCTCTTATAGTTTATGAGAAGTAGCGATAACAAGCATTTTGTACAATAGGGGCAATAACTCTATAATTGTTTCAATGAAGGGGCTGAAGGGTTATATTTTGAAATGTCTTATGAAGCCCTATTATATCCATGAAAAAGTTTTTCTCTACCACCCTAAACAAAAGAGATCTTAAAACTCATTAATTAACAGATTTCTAAATGACCTTGACCTTTGACCTTTATGTCATTTTGTTCGGCCAAGGTAGACGCTTCCATCCGAAGTGGTCCGAAGTCTCCATGACAAATAATAAAAAAATTGGAAGTGATTTTATGAAATTTTAAATACTTTCAGGGGCAATAACTGCTATAAGGGGGCGTCAGATCCTTTCGGTATGTATTGATTGAAGAACCCTCTAAGTTTACTGAAGACATTGGTAAAAGTTCCAAGTCTCTATCTCTTATGGTTTCAGAGGAGTAGTGATAACAAGCATTTTGTACACAAGGGCAACAACTTTGTAAGTTCTGGGAGTTATTAAGCAAAGGGTCATTTGGTACCATAACTTTTTATGGTCAATAACATAAAGAAAAAATTGTTTCAATATCTCTTATAATAAAAAAGCTGTCCCTGGAAAAAAAGAGAAGAAAAAAAAAAAAAAATAATAATAATAATAATAACTAGTAGACTAATTGTTCTCGAAAAATTAGAGGTCTTTCCACCTCATTATTTTTTTATGTTTTGTTACAATATAATTAATAAAACATTTTCTCTGCGTTACTTTCTAAAAAAAAAAAAGTCAAAAACTGAAATATGCAATTTTTTTTTTTGACCTTGACCTTTGACCTTTATGTCATTTTGTTCGGACAAGGCAGGCGCTTCCATCCCAAGTGGTCCTAAGTCTTTACGATAAATAATAAAAAAGTTGCAAGTGATTTTATAGAATATTAAATACTTTCAGGGGAAATAACTGCTAGAAGGGGGGCCCAGATCCTTTCGGTATAATAGATTAAAGAACCCTCTAAGTGTAATGAAGACATTGGTAAAAGTTCCAAGTCACTATCTCTTATGTTTTAGTGGAGTAGCGATAACAAGCATTTCGTACAATAGGGGCAATAACTCTGTAATTATTCAAAGGTATGAGCCAAGGGGCTATATTTTAAAATGTCTTAAGATGTCCTACTACATCCATGAAAAAGTTTTTCTCTACCACCCTAAACAAAAGAGATCTAAAAACTCATTAATTAACAGATTTCCAAATGACCTTGACCTTTGACCTTTATGTCATTTTGTTCGACCAAGGTAGACGCTTCCATCCCAAGTGGTCCGAAGTCTCTATGATGAATAATAAAAAAGTTGGAAGTGATTTTATGGAAATTCAAATACTTTCAGGGGCAATAACTAATAGAAGGGGGTCTCGGATCCTTTCGGTATTAGTAGATTGAAGAACCCTCTAAGTGTACTGAAGACATTGGTAAAAGTTCCAAGTCTCTATCTCTTATGGTTTCAGAGGAGTAGCGATAACAAGCATTTCGTACACAAGGGCAATAACTTTGTAAGTTCTGGGAGTTATTAAGCAAAGGGTCATTTGGTACCATAACTTTTTATGATCAATAACATAAAGAAAAAAATTGTTTCAATATCTCTTGAAATAAAAAAGCTGTCCCTGGAAAAAAAGAGAAGAAAAAAAAAATAACTAGTAGACTAATTGTTCTCGAACAATTAGAGGTCTTTCCACCAATATTATTTTTTATGTTTTGTTTCAATATAATTTATTAAATATTTTCTCTGCGTTACTTAATAAAAAAATGTTAAAAACTTAAATATGCTATTTATTTATTTTTTTTGTTTGACCTTGACCTTTGACCTTTATGTCATTTTGTTCGGACAAGGTAGACGCTTCCATCCCAAGTGGTCCTAAGTCTTTACGATAAATAATAAAGAAGTTGGAAGTGATTTTATAGAATATTGAATACTTTCAGGGGCAATAACTGCTAGAAGAGGGCGTCGGATCCTTTCCGTATACATAGGTTAAAGAACCCTTTAAGTGTAATAAAGACATTGGTAAAAGTTCCAAGTCACTATCTCTTATGGTTTTAGAGGAGCGCAGCTATGTTAAGGCTGTCCGAAGCTAAATTCATATCGGAAAACGATACTGTTTTAGTTATCGAATAAACACTTTAACCGGGCGATTTTCTTTAAATCTTTGTTACATTAATAAATAGCGATATCTAACAATATATTTGATGTATTTTTGTGACGTCATATGTTGTTCTTAAGCACGTGACGTGCGTATCCTAACACAGCGTATGATCTATATAAATCGCAGCGGCGCAGGTGATAAATGACATTAAATCAAATATATTTTTATTAAAATTCCTTCGATAAGTAATGTGTTTTGCAGTTCTTGCTGGTAGTTCATATAAATATTTCGTTTATTTGAAATATTGTCAAAACATTGCGCCCCATCATCGAAATTAGGCACATTTTTACTTTTTAAGCTCGAATTACACAACATTGGGTAAATTGGTAGGTTTCCCCCAGCATGATTCATATTGGTACTTATTTTCTCTACCAGTTTCACGCAAAAAATACAAAGATTGTATTCACCTTTCACTTGTGCCAGGCTGTTTTTTACATGCATAAAATATCTCCATTCATTAGTTTACACGGAGCAGGGCGAGTCTCCAAACCATTAGTTTATAAATATTCATTTACCTAATACGAAAAAAAAAACTGCCGATTTTTTATACTAAGTAATGATAATATTGAATTAAGTATAACTAGTATTTAAAACAGCGTCTATGTAAAGGAATCCCGCGGTTTTATAATATTCAGTAAAATTCACTTATTTCGTTGCGATACATTCCCTGAGAACTATCGAAAGGAATGCAGATCGTGACGTCAAAGTTAATTATGACGTCATATCGTATGAAGTTCAGACAAGTGACTTTCTACACATCAATTCGGGCAGCCTTAACATAGCCGCGAGTAGAGATAACAAGCATTTCGTACAATAGGGGCAATAACTCTGTAATTATTCAAAGGTATGAGACAAGAGGCTATATTTTAAAATGTCTTAAGATGTCCTACTACATCTATGAACAAGTTTTTCTCTACCACCCTAAACAAAAGAGATCTAAAAACTCATTAATTAACAGATTTACAAATGACCCTGACCTTTGACCTTTATGTCATTTTGTTTGGCCAAGGTAGATGCTTCCATCCCAAGTGGTCCGAAGTCTCTATGATAAATAATAAAAAAGTTGGAAGTGATTTTATGGAAATTCAAATACTTTCAAGGGCAATAACTAATAGAAAGGGGTCTCGGATCCTTTCGGTATTAGTAGATTGAAGAACCCTCTAAGTGTACTGAAGACATTGGTAAAAGTTCCAATTTTCTATCTCTTATGGTTTTAGAGGAGTAGCGATAACAAGCTTTTCGTATACAAGGGCAATAACTTTTTAAGTTGTTGGTGTCATTAGGCAGAGGGTCACTTGGTATCATAACTTTTAATGTTCAATCACATAAAGAAAAAATTGTTTCAATATCTCTTGAAATAAAAAAGTTTTTCCGTGGAAAATAGAAAAGAAAAATAAAAATAACTAGTAGACTAATTTTTCTCGAACAATTAGAGGTCTTTCCACCTATATTATTTTTTTTGTTTTGATTCAATATAATTAATTATACATTTTCTCTGCGTTACTTTATAGAAAAAGGTTTAAAACTTAAATATGCTATTTTGTTATTTGACCTTGACCTTTGACCTTTATGCCATTTTGTTTGCACAAGATAGACGCTTCCATCCCAAGTGGTCCTAAGTCTTTACGATAAATAATAAAGAAGTTGGAAGTGATTTTATAGAATATTGAATACTTTCAGGGGCAATAACTGCTAGATGGGGGCCTCGGATCCGTTCGGTATATATAGATTAAAGAACCCTCTAAGTGTAATGAAGACATTGGTAAAAGTTCCAAGTCACTATCTCTTATGGTTTTAGAGGACTAGCGATAACAAGCATTTCGTACAATAGGGGCAATAACTCTGTAATTATTCAAAGGTATGAGCCAAGGGGCTATATTTTAAAATGTCTTAAGATGTCCTACTACATCCATGAAAAAGTTTTTTTCTACCACCCTAAACAAAAGAGATCTAAAAACTCATTAATTAACAGATTTCCAAATGACCTTGACCTTTGACCTTTATGTCATTTTGTTTGGCCAAGGTAGATGCTTCCATCCCAAGTGGTCCGAAGTCTCTATGATAAATAATAAAAAAGTTGGAAGTGATTTTATGGAAATTCAAATACTTTCAGGGGCAATAACTAATAGAAGGGGGTCTCGGATCCTTTCGGTATTAGTAGATTGAAGAACCCTCTAAGTGTACTGAAGACATTGGTAAAAGTTCCAATTTTCTATCTCTTATGGTTTCAGAGGAGTAGCGATAACAAGCTTTTCGCATACAGGGGCAATAACTTTTTAAGTTCTTGGGGTCATTAGGCAGAGGGTCACTTGGTATCATAACTTTTAATGTTCAATCACATAAAGAAAAAATTGTTTCAATATCTCTTGAAATAAAAAAGTTTTCCCCTGGAAAATAGAAAAGAAAAATAAAAATAACTAGTAGACTAATTGTTCTCGAACAATTAGAGGTCTTTCCACCTCATTATTTTTTTATGTTTTGTTTCAATATAATAAATAAAACAATTTCTCTGCGTTACTTTATTTAAAAAAAGTCAAAAACTTAAATATATAAAATAAAAATTGTTTGACCTTGACCTTTATGTCCATATTGACTGGTAAAGGTCAACATTTCAATTTCAAATGGTCTGATGGCCCTACGATGTAAGGTTCAAAAGTTATTAGTGTTTTTAACAAAATAAAGAAACTTTCAGGGGCGATAACTGCTAGAAGGTGGACTCGGGCCCTGTCGATATGCATAGATAAAAGGAGCGTCTAAATGTACTGAATACATTAGTAAAAGTTTCAAGTCTCTACCTCTTATGGTTTATGAGAAGTAGCGATAACAAGCATTTTATACAATAGGGGCAATAACTCTATAATGGTTTCAATGTAGGGGCTGAAGGGTTATATTTTGAAATGACTCAAGAAGCCGTACTATATCCATGAAAAAGTTTTTCTCTACCATCCTAAACAAAGGAGATCTAAAAACTCATTAATTAACAGATTTCCAAATGACCTTGACCTTTGACCTTTATGTCATTTTGTTCGGCCAAGGTAGACGCTTCCATCCCAAGTGGTCCGACGTCTCTACGATTAATAATAAAAAAGTTGGAAGTGATTTTATACAAATTGAAATACTTTCAGGGGCAATAACTACTAGAAGGAGGCCTCAGATCCTTTCGGTATGAAAAGATTGAAGAACCCTCTAAGTGTACTGAAGACATTGGTGAAAGTTCCAAGTCTCTATCTCTTATGGTTTCAGAGGAGTAGCGATAACAAGCATTTCATACAATAGGGGCAATAACTCTGTAATTATTCAAAGGTATGAGCCAAGGGGCTATATTTTAAAATGTCTTAAGATGTCCTACTACATCCATGAAAAAGTTTTTCTCTACCATCCTTAACAAAAGAGATCTAAAAACTCATTAATTAACAGACTTCCAAATGACCTTGACCTTTGACCTTTATGTCATTTTGCTCGGCCAAGGTAGACGCTTGCATCACAAGTGGTCCGAAGTCTCTACGATAATTAATAAAAAAGTTGGAAGTGATTTTATTGGAATCTTAATATTTTCAGGGGCAATAACTACTAGAAGGGGGCCTCAGATCCTTTCGAAATGAATAGACTGAAGAACCCTCTAAGTGTACTGAAGACATTGGTAAAAGTTCCAAGTCTCTATCTCTTATGGTTTCAGAGGAGTAGCGATAACAAGCATTTCGTACACAAGGGCAATAACTTTGTAAGTTCTGGGAGTTTTCAAGCAAAGGGTCATTTGGAACCATAACTTTTCATGACCAATAACATAAAGAATAAATTGTTTCGATATCTCTTGAAACAAAAAAGTTTTCCCAAGGAAAATAGAAAAGAAAAATTAGAAGAATAATAAAAAACATAAGGAATACAAAAGGTCTTTCACCTGAAAGGTGGAAAGACCTAATAAAAAACATAAAGAAAACAAAAGGTCTTTCACCTGAAAGGTGGAAAGACCTAATAAAAAACATAAAGAAAACAAAAGGTCTTTCACCTGAAAGGTGGAAAGACCTAATAATAATAACTAGTAGACTAATTGTTCTCGAACAATTAGAGGTCTTTCCACCTATAATATTTTTTTTTGTTTTGTTTCAATATAATTATTTAAACATTTTCTCTGCGTTACTTTATAGAAAAAGGTTTAAAACTTAAATATGCTATTTAATTTTTTTTTTATTTGACCTTGACCTTTGACCTTTATGCCATTTTGTTTGGACAAGGTAGACGCTTCCATCTCAAGTGGTCCGAAGTCTTTACGATAAAAAATAAAAAAGTTGGAAGTGATTTTATAGAATATTGAATACTTTCAGGGGCAATAACTACTAGAAGGGGGGCTCGGATCCTTTCGGTATACATAGATTAAAGAACCCTCTAAGTGTAATGAAGACATTGGTAACAGTTCCAAGTCACTATCTCTTATGGTTTTAGAGGAGTAGCGATAACAATCATTTCGTACAAAAGGGGCAATAACTGTGTAATTATTCAAAGGTATGAGCCAAGGGGCTATATTTTAAAATGTCTTAAGATGTCCTACTAGATCTATGAAAAAGTTTTTCTTTACCACCCTTAACAAAAAAGATCTAAAATTTCATTAATTAACAGATTTCCAAATGACCTTGACCTCTGACCTTTTATGTCATTTTGTTCGGCCAAGGTAGACGCTTCCATCCCAAGTGGTCCGAAGTCTCTACGATAAATAATAAAAAAGTTGGAAGTGATTTTATAGAAATTGAAATACTTTCAGGGGCAATAACTACTAGAAGGGGGGCTCAGATCCTTTCGGTATGAATAGATTGAAGAACCCTCTAAGTTTACTGAAGACATTGATAAAAGTTCCAAGTCTCTATCTCTTATGGTTTCAGAGGAGTAGCGATAACAATCATTTTGTACACAAGGGCAATAACTTTCGAAGTTCTGGGAGTTATTAAGCAAAGGGTCATTTGGTACCATAACTTTTTATGATCAATAACATAAAGAAAAAATTGTTTCAATATATCTTGAAATAAAAAAGCTGTCCCTGGAAAAAAAGAGAAGATAAAAAATAATAATAACTAGTAGACTAATTGTTCTCGAACAATTAGAGGTCTTTCCACCTATTTTTTTTTTATGTTTTGTTTCAATTTAATTTATTAAACATTTTCTCTGCGTTACTTAATTAAAAAATGTTAAAAACTTAAATATGCTATTTATTTTTTTATTTTTTTGTGGTTTGACCTTGACCTTTGATCTTTATGTCATTGTGTTCAGACAAGGTAGACGCTTCCGTCCCAAGTGGTCCTAAGTCTTTACGATAAATAATAAAGAAGTTGGAAGTGATTTTATAGAATATTGAATACTTTCAGGGGCAATAACTGCTAAAAGGGTGCCTCGGATCCTTTCCTTATACATAGGTTAAAGAACCCTCTAAGTGTAATGAAGACATTGGTAAAAGTTCCAAGTCACTATCTCTTATGCTTTTAGAGGAGTAGAGATAACAAGCATTTCGTACAATAGGGGCAATAACTCTGTAATTATTCAAAGATATAAGACAAGGGGCTATATTTTTAAATGTCTTAAGATGTCCTACTACATCTATGAAAAAGTTTTTCTCTACCACCCTAAACAAAAGAGATCTAAAAACTCATTAACAGATTTCCGAATGACATTGACCTTTGACCTTTATGTTATTTTGTTCGGCCAAGGTAGACGCTTCCATCCCAAGTGGTCCGAAGTCTCTATGATGAATAATAAAAAAGTTGGAAGTGATTTTATGGAAATTCAAATACTTTCAGGGGCAATAACTAATAGAAGGGGGTCTCGGATCCTTTCGGTATTAGTAGATTGAAGAACCCTCTAAGTGTACTGAAGACATTGGTAAAAGTTCCAAGTCTCTATCTCTTATGGTTTCAGAGGAGTAGCGATAACAAGCATTTCGTACACAAGGGCAATAACTTTGTAAGTTCTGGGAGTTATTAAGCAAAGGGTCATTTGGTACCATAACTTTTTATGATCAATAACATAAAGAAAAAAATTGTTTCAATATCTCTTGAAATAAAAAAGCTGTCCCTGGAAAAAAAGAGAAGAAAAAAAAAATAACTAGTAGACTAATTGTTCTCGAACAATTAGAGGTCTTTCCACCAATATTATTTTTTATGTTTTGTTTCAATATAATTTATTAAATATTTTCTCTGCGTTACTTAATAAAAAAATGTTAAAAACTTAAATATGCTATTTATTTATTTTTTTTGTTTGACCTTGACCTTTGACCTTTATGTCATTTTGTTCGGACAAGGTAGACGCTTCCATCCCAAGTGGTCCTAAGTCTTTACGATAAATAATAAAGAAGTTGGAAGTGATTTTATAGAATATTGAATACTTTCAGGGGCAATAACTGCTAGAAGAGGGCGTCGGATCCTTTCCGTATACATAGGTTAAAGAACCCTTTAAGTGTAATAAAGACATTGGTAAAAGTTCCAAGTCACTATCTCTTATGGTTTTAGAGGAGCGCAGCTATGTTAAGGCTGTCCGAAGCTAAATTCATATCGGAAAACGATACTGTTTTAGTTATCGAATAAACACTTTAACCGGGCGATTTTCTTTAAATCTTTGTTACATTAATAAATAGCGATATCTAACAATATATTTGATGTATTTTTGTGACGTCATATGTTGTTCTTAAGCACGTGACGTGCGTATCCTAACACAGCGTATGATCTATATAAATCGCAGCGGCGCAGGTGATAAATGACATTAAATCAAATATATTTTTATTAAAATTCCTTCGATAAGTAATGTGTTTTGCAGTTCTTGCTGGTAGTTCATATAAATATTTCGTTTATTTGAAATATTGTCAAAACATTGCGCCCCATCATCGAAATTAGGCACATTTTTACTTTTTAAGCTCGAATTACACAACATTGGGTAAATTGGTAGGTTTCCCCCAGCATGATTCATATTGGTACTTATTTTCTCTACCAGTTTCACGCAAAAAATACAAAGATTGTATTCACCTTTCACTTGTGCCAGGCTGTTTTTTACATGCATAAAATATCTCCATTCATTAGTTTACACGGAGCAGGGCGAGTCTCCAAACCATTAGTTTATAAATATTCATTTACCTAATACGAAAAAAAAAACTGCCGATTTTTTATACTAAGTAATGATAATATTGAATTAAGTATAACTAGTATTTAAAACAGCGTCTATGTAAAGGAATCCCGCGGTTTTATAATATTCAGTAAAATTCACTTATTTCGTTGCGATACATTCCCTGAGAACTATCGAAAGGAATGCAGATCGTGACGTCAAAGTTAATTATGACGTCATATCGTATGAAGTTCAGACAAGTGACTTTCTACACATCAATTCGGGCAGCCTTAACATAGCCGCGAGTAGAGATAACAAGCATTTCGTACAATAGGGGCAATAACTCTGTAATTATTCAAAGGTATGAGACAAGAGGCTATATTTTAAAATGTCTTAAGATGTCCTACTACATCTATGAACAAGTTTTTCTCTACCACCCTAAACAAAAGAGATCTAAAAACTCATTAATTAACAGATTTACAAATGACCCTGACCTTTGACCTTTATGTCATTTTGTTTGGCCAAGGTAGATGCTTCCATCCCAAGTGGTCCGAAGTCTCTATGATAAATAATAAAAAAGTTGGAAGTGATTTTATGGAAATTCAAATACTTTCAAGGGCAATAACTAATAGAAAGGGGTCTCGGATCCTTTCGGTATTAGTAGATTGAAGAACCCTCTAAGTGTACTGAAGACATTGGTAAAAGTTCCAATTTTCTATCTCTTATGGTTTTAGAGGAGTAGCGATAACAAGCTTTTCGTATACAAGGGCAATAACTTTTTAAGTTGTTGGTGTCATTAGGCAGAGGGTCACTTGGTATCATAACTTTTAATGTTCAATCACATAAAGAAAAAATTGTTTCAATATCTCTTGAAATAAAAAAGTTTTTCCGTGGAAAATAGAAAAGAAAAATAAAAATAACTAGTAGACTAATTTTTCTCGAACAATTAGAGGTCTTTCCACCTATATTATTTTTTTTGTTTTGATTCAATATAATTAATTATACATTTTCTCTGCGTTACTTTATAGAAAAAGGTTTAAAACTTAAATATGCTATTTTGTTATTTGACCTTGACCTTTGACCTTTATGCCATTTTGTTTGCACAAGATAGACGCTTCCATCCCAAGTGGTCCTAAGTCTTTACGATAAATAATAAAGAAGTTGGAAGTGATTTTATAGAATATTGAATACTTTCAGGGGCAATAACTGCTAGATGGGGGCCTCGGATCCGTTCGGTATATATAGATTAAAGAACCCTCTAAGTGTAATGAAGACATTGGTAAAAGTTCCAAGTCACTATCTCTTATGGTTTTAGAGGACTAGCGATAACAAGCATTTCGTACAATAGGGGCAATAACTCTGTAATTATTCAAAGGTATGAGCCAAGGGGCTATATTTTAAAATGTCTTAAGATGTCCTACTACATCCATGAAAAAGTTTTTTTCTACCACCCTAAACAAAAGAGATCTAAAAACTCATTAATTAACAGATTTCCAAATGACCTTGACCTTTGACCTTTATGTCATTTTGTTTGGCCAAGGTAGATGCTTCCATCCCAAGTGGTCCGAAGTCTCTATGATAAATAATAAAAAAGTTGGAAGTGATTTTATGGAAATTCAAATACTTTCAGGGGCAATAACTAATAGAAGGGGGTCTCGGATCCTTTCGGTATTAGTAGATTGAAGAACCCTCTAAGTGTACTGAAGACATTGGTAAAAGTTCCAATTTTCTATCTCTTATGGTTTCAGAGGAGTAGCGATAACAAGCTTTTCGCATACAGGGGCAATAACTTTTTAAGTTCTTGGGGTCATTAGGCAGAGGGTCACTTGGTATCATAACTTTTAATGTTCAATCACATAAAGAAAAAATTGTTTCAATATCTCTTGAAATAAAAAAGTTTTCCCCTGGAAAATAGAAAAGAAAAATAAAAATAACTAGTAGACTAATTGTTCTCGAACAATTAGAGGTCTTTCCACCTCATTATTTTTTGATGTTTTGTTTCAATATAATAAATAAAACAATTTCTCTGCGTTACTTTATTTAAAAAAAGTCAAAAACTTAAATATATAAAATAAAAATTGTTTGACCTTGACCTTTATGTCCATATTGACTGGTAAAGGTCAACATTTCAATTTCAAATGGTCTGATGGCCCTACGATGTAAGGTTCAAAAGTTATTAGTGTTTTTAACAAAATAAAGAAACTTTCAGGGGCGATAACTGCTAGAAGGTGGACTCGGGCCCTGTCGATATGCATAGATAAAAGGAGCGTCTAAATGTACTGAATACATTAGTAAAAGTTTCAAGTCTCTACCTCTTATGGTTTATGAGAAGTAGCGATAACAAGCATTTTATACAATAGGGGCAATAACTCTATAATGGTTTCAATGTAGGGGCTGAAGGGTTATATTTTGAAATGACTCAAGAAGCCGTACTATATCCATGAAAAAGTTTTTCTCTACCATCCTAAACAAAGGAGATCTAAAAACTCATTAATTAACAGATTTCCAAATGACCTTGACCTTTGACCTTTATGTCATTTTGTTCGGCCAAGGTAGACGCTTCCATCCCAAGTGGTCCGACGTCTCTACGATTAATAATAAAAAAGTTGGAAGTGATTTTATACAAATTGAAATACTTTCAGGGGCAATAACTACTAGAAGGAGGCCTCAGATCCTTTCGGTATGAAAAGATTGAAGAACCCTCTAAGTGTACTGAAGACATTGGTGAAAGTTCCAAGTCTCTATCTCTTATGGTTTCAGAGGAGTAGCGATAACAAGCATTTCATACAATAGGGGCAATAACTCTGTAATTATTCAAAGGTATGAGCCAAGGGGCTATATTTTAAAATGTCTTAAGATGTCCTACTACATCCATGAAAAAGTTTTTCTCTACCATCCTTAACAAAAGAGATCTAAAAACTCATTAATTAACAGACTTCCAAATGACCTTGACCTTTGACCTTTATGTCATTTTGCTCGGCCAAGGTAGACGCTTGCATCACAAGTGGTCCGAAGTCTCTACGATAATTAATAAAAAAGTTGGAAGTGATTTTATTGGAATCTTAATATTTTCAGGGGCAATAACTACTAGAAGGGGGCCTCAGATCCTTTCGAAATGAATAGACTGAAGAACCCTCTAAGTGTACTGAAGACATTGGTAAAAGTTCCAAGTCTCTATCTCTTATGGTTTCAGAGGAGTAGCGATAACAAGCATTTCGTACACAAGGGCAATAACTTTGTAAGTTCTGGGAGTTTTCAAGCAAAGGGTCATTTGGAACCATAACTTTTCATGACCAATAACATAAAGAATAAATTGTTTCGATATCTCTTGAAACAAAAAAGTTTTCCCAAGGAAAATAGAAAAGAAAAATTAGAAGAATAATAAAAAACATAAGGAATACAAAAGGTCTTTCACCTGAAAGGTGGAAAGACCTAATAAAAAACATAAAGAAAACAAAAGGTCTTTCACCTGAAAGGTGGAAAGACCTAATAAAAAACATAAAGAAAACAAAAGGTCTTTCACCTGAAAGGTGGAAAGACCTAATAATAATAACTAGTAGACTAATTGTTCTCGAACAATTAGAGGTCTTTCCACCTATAATATTTTTTTTTGTTTTGTTTCAATATAATTATTTAAACATTTTCTCTGCGTTACTTTATAGAAAAAGGTTTAAAACTTAAATATGCTATTTAATTTTTTTTTTATTTGACCTTGACCTTTGACCTTTATGCCATTTTGTTTGGACAAGGTAGACGCTTCCATCTCAAGTGGTCCGAAGTCTTTACGATAAAAAATAAAAAAGTTGGAAGTGATTTTATAGAATATTGAATACTTTCAGGGGCAATAACTACTAGAAGGGGGGCTCGGATCCTTTCGGTATACATAGATTAAAGAACCCTCTAAGTGTAATGAAGACATTGGTAACAGTTCCAAGTCACTATCTCTTATGGTTTTAGAGGAGTAGCGATAACAATCATTTCGTACAAAAGGGGCAATAACTGTGTAATTATTCAAAGGTATGAGCCAAGGGGCTATATTTTAAAATGTCTTAAGATGTCCTACTAGATCTATGAAAAAGTTTTTCTTTACCACCCTTAACAAAAAAGATCTAAAATTTCATTAATTAACAGATTTCCAAATGACCTTGACCTCTGACCTTTTATGTCATTTTGTTCGGCCAAGGTAGACGCTTCCATCCCAAGTGGTCCGAAGTCTCTACGATAAATAATAAAAAAGTTGGAAGTGATTTTATAGAAATTGAAATACTTTCAGGGGCAATAACTACTAGAAGGGGGGCTCAGATCCTTTCGGTATGAATAGATTGAAGAACCCTCTAAGTTTACTGAAGACATTGATAAAAGTTCCAAGTCTCTATCTCTTATGGTTTCAGAGGAGTAGCGATAACAATCATTTTGTACACAAGGGCAATAACTTTCGAAGTTCTGGGAGTTATTAAGCAAAGGGTCATTTGGTACCATAACTTTTTATGATCAATAACATAAAGAAAAAATTGTTTCAATATATCTTGAAATAAAAAAGCTGTCCCTGGAAAAAAAGAGAAGATAAAAAATAATAATAACTAGTAGACTAATTGTTCTCGAACAATTAGAGGTCTTTCCACCTATTTTTTTTTTATGTTTTGTTTCAATTTAATTTATTAAACATTTTCTCTGCGTTACTTAATTAAAAAATGTTAAAAACTTAAATATGCTATTTATTTTTTATTTTTTTTTGTGGTTTGACCTTGACCTTTGACCTTTATGTCATTGTGTTCAGACAAGGTAGACGCTTCCGTCCCAAGTGGTCCTAAGTCTTTACGATAAATAATAAAGAAGTTGGAAGTGATTTTATAGAATATTGAATACTTTCAGGGGCAATAACTGCTAAAAGGGTGCCTCGGATCCTTTCCTTATAAATAGGTTAAAGAACCCTCTAAGTGTAATGAAGACATTGGTAAAAGTTCCAAGTCACTATCTCTTATGCTTTTAGAGGAGTAGAGATAACAAGCATTTCGTACAATAGGGGCAATAACTCTGTAATTATTCAAAGATATAAGACAAGGGGCTATATTTTTAAATGTCTTAAGATGTCCTACTACATCTATGAAAAAGTTTTTCTCTACCACCCTAAACAAAAGAGATCTAAAAACTCATCAATTAACAGATTTCCAAATGACCTTGACCTTTGACCTTTATGTCATTTTGTTTGGCCAAGGTAGACGCTTCTATCCCAAGTGGTCCGAAGTCTCTATGATAAATAATAAAAAAGTTGGAAATGATTTTATGGAAATTCAAATACTTTCAGGGGCAATAACTAATAGAAGGGGGTCTCGGATCCTTTCGGTATTAGTAGATTGAAGAACCCTCTAAGTGTACTGAAGACATTGGTAAAAGTTCCAATTTTCTATCTCTTATGGTTTTAGAGGAGTAGCGATAACAAGCTTTTCGTATACAAGGGCAATAACTTTTTAAGTTCTTGGGGTCATTAGGCAGAGGGTCACTTGGTATCATAACTTTTAATGTTCAATCACATAAAGAAAAAATTGTTTCAATATCTCTTGAAATAAAACAGTTTTCCCGTGGAAAATAGAAAAGAAAAATAAAAATAATAAAAAACATAAAGAAAACAAAAGGTCTTTCACCTGAAAGGTGGAAAGACCTAACTAGTAGACTAATTGTTCTTGAACAATTAGAGGTCTTTCCACCCTACTATTTTTTAAATAAATTGCTAGATTGCTCAATAAGGTATACAAAAATAGTATACCTGTGTTATATGTTGTACTAGAAAATTAGAATACTGCAAAGCCATAAATGAGTTTTAAGAGATTATTTTGTATTTCAAGCCATGATTGCTTTAAGAATTCCGTTGTTTATCGTTGATATCTTTTGAATTACTTTTTCTGAATTTTTTCCCATTTACTCTAAACAAAATTGATGTGCTCGCCAAGTGAATATTCTTTACACAAGCATATAAACAGAAAACCTAACAATGGAAGAGCGTGTTCTAGAGGCTAGCTGTCTTTGTACAATATGAATGGGTTGACTGTAAAACAATTTCCACTTGAGTAACCACAGGACTTGATGCGATACCTGGCTGACCTAATTGAATACCTTATTGCGCAATCCAGCAAGCTATTGAAACCCTTACTAAAATT
Organism: Magallana ariakensis; assembly: GCA_020458035.1. NCBI lineage: Eukaryota > Metazoa > Mollusca > Bivalvia > Ostreida > Ostreidae > Magallana > Magallana ariakensis. The sequence goes on along the minus strand of CM035812.1, from coordinate 12,452,785 downwards.
CTGTATCAAATGATATGATAATTCATTAATTAACAGATTTCCAAATGACCTTGACCTTTCACCTTTATGTCATTTTGTTCGGCCAAGGTAGACGCTTCCATTCCAAGTGGTCCGACGTCTTTATAATAAATAATAAAAAAGTTGAAAGTGATTTAATGGAAATGTAAATACTTTCAGGGGCAATAACTGTTAGAAGGGGGCCTCAAATCCTTTTGGTATGAATAGATTGAACAACCCTCTAAGTGTACTGAAGACATTGGTAAAAGTTCCAAGTCTCTATCTCTTATTGTTTCAGAGGAGTAGCGATAACAAGCATTTTGTACAATAGGGGCAATAACTCTGTAATTATTCAAAGGTATGAGCCAAGGGGCTGTATTTTAAAATGTCTTAAGATGTCCTACTTAATCCATGAAAAAAATTTTCTCTACCACCCTAAACAAAAGAGATCTGAAAAATCATTAATTAACAGATTTCCAAATGACCTTGACCTTTGACCTTTATGTCATTTTGTTCAGCCAAGGTAGACGCTTCTATCCCATGTGGTCCGACGTCTTTATGATAAATAATAAAAAAGTTGGAAGTGATTTTATGGAAATTTAAATACTTTCAGGGGCAA
>CM035812.1:12406674-12451669 GCA_020458035.1 Magallana ariakensis | reverse complement strand
AAGATGACCGATTTAACCTCAATATGATAAATTCAACTCTAAAAAAAAAGTGGTAAAATCGGGCACCTCAAGCCGAAACTGGAAGTTGTTTTGAGTAAGTAAAGTAAGTTTCTAGTACAAACGGTTGTTCCTCAAGACCTTCCACTGCCGAAACATGCACCAGTTGCACCGAATTTTGTCGAACTAATGCGAAGGAGACGGATTTAACCCTTATACAATAATTTCAATTCTAAAACATAAGGAGTATAACAGCGCACCTCACTCTGATATTTATAGTTGTACTGATTAGATTAAACCATATTCTAGTATAAAAGGTTGTTCCTCCCGATCTCCCAGAGCTGAAATAGGCACCAGTTGCACCAATTTTTGTTTAAAGTGTATGGAGCAGAGCGCATAATCGCTTATCTGATTTATTCAACTGAAAATTATTGGATATACGAACGCACACGTAGCATAAACTTGGATTTTCAAACGTTATTAGAGTCTAATTTCTGTTGTACACAAGTGCTTCCCACAATGTTATGGAGCTGAAACAGGCAACATTGTTCCCATAATCTGTGGAAAGCTTGTACAAAAGACCCAATAAACACAGATATAAGAAATAATTGAATATTCAGATATATGGGGCTCTAATACCTCACATTTATAATAATGTAGGACATGTACGGTTAAATTAGTTTAATTGTGGATGCAATTGTCTGTTTTGCATATTCTTGTGCAAAGAAATGCAGCATTTTTACAAATGTGTTAGTGTGTGAAGTGGATTGAATAAACCAGTATAAGAACAATTGTTTATCTAATTAGATGGGTTATAATAACGCAACTCTAGGGTAAACTAGGACTTGTGCTGATTAACTGTGACTAATTTATGACAAAAACAGATGATTTTCACCAATTCACAGGATAAAAATGGCACTAGGAACAAAGGTTCTTGCAGAAAGAATGTCAAATGAACTAAACAACCCTTATAAGATTATTTGCATAACTTCAATTCTAAATCATTAGGGGTATAATAGAGTACATTTCGCCGAAACTGGAAGTTGTGTTCAGTAGGTTAAGCCAGATTCTAGTTCAGACGGTTGTTCCTTAAGATCTTCCAACGCTGAAACATGCACCAGCTTCACCCAAATCTGTCGAACTTATGCCAAGACGACCGATTTAACCTCAATATGATAAATTCAACTCTAAAAAAAAAGTGGTAAAATCGGGCACCTCAAGCCGAAACTGGAAGTTGTTTTGAGTAAGTTAAGTAAGTTTCTAGTACAAACGGTTGTTCCTCAAGACCTTCCAATGCCGAAACATGCACCAGTTGCACCGAATTTTGTCGAACTAATGCAAAGGAGACGGATTTAACCCTTATACAATAATTTCAATTCTAAAACATAAGGGGTATAACAGCGCACCTCACTCCGATATTTAAAGTTGTACTGATTCGATTAAACCATATTCTAGTATAAAAGTTGTTCCTCTTGATCTCCGAAAGCTGAAATAGGCACCAGTTGCACCAATTTATGTTTAAAGTGTATGGAGCAGAGCGCATAATCGCTTATCTGATTTATTCAACTGAAAATTATTGGATATACGAACGCACACGTAGCATAAACTTGGATTTTCAAACGTTATTAGAGTCTAATTTCTGTTGTACACAAGTGCTTCCCACAATGTTATGGAGCTGAAACAGGCAACATTGTTCCCATAATCTGTGGAAAGCTTGTACAAAAGACCCAATAAACACTTACAGATATAAGAAATAATTGAATATTCAGATATATGGGGCTATAATACCTCACATTTATAATAATGTAGGACATGTACGGTTAAATTAGTTTAATTGTGGATGCAATTGTCTGTTTTGCATATTCTTGTGCAAAGAAATGCAGCATTTTTACAAATGTGTTAGTGTGTGAAGTGGATTGAATAAACCAGTATAAGAACAATTGTTTATCTAATTAGATAGGTTATAATAACGCAACTCTTGACTAATCTAGGACTTGTGCTGATTAACTGTGACTAATTTATGACAAAAACAGATGATTTTCACCAATTCACAGGATAAAAATGGCACTAGGAGCAAAGGTTCTTGTAGAAAGTATGTCAAATGAACTAAACAACCCTTATAGGATTATTTGCATAACTTCAATTCTAAATCATTAGTGGTATAATAGAGTACATTTCGCCGAAACTGGAAGTTGTGTTCAGTAGGTTAAGCAAGATTTTAGTTCAAACGGTTGTTCCTTAAGATCTTCCAACGCTGAAACATGCACCAGCTGCACCCAAATCTGTCGAACTTATGCCAAGATGACCGATTTAACCTCAATATGATAAATTCAACTCTAAAAAAAAAGTGGTAAAATCGGGCACCTCAAGCCGAAACTGGAAGTTGTTTTGAGTAAGTAAAGTAAGTTTCTAGTACAAACGGTTGTTCCTCAAGACCTTCCAATGCCGAAACATGCACCAGTTGCACCGAATTTTGTCGAACTAATGCGAAGGAGACGGATTTAACCCTTATACAATAATTTCAATTCTAAAACATAAGGAGTATAACAGCGCACCTCACTCTGATATTTAAAGTTGTACTGATTAGATTAAACCATATTCTAGTATAAAAGGTTGTTCCTCCCGATCTCCCAGAGCTGAAATAGGCACCAGTTGCACCTATTTATGTTTAAAGTGTATGGAGCAGAGCGCATAATCGCTTATCTGATTTATTCAACTGAAAATTATTGGATATACGAACGCACACGTAGCATAAACTTGGATTTTCAAACGTTATTAGAGTCTAATTTCTGTTGTACACAAGTGCTTCCCACAATGTTATGGAGCTGAAACAGGCAACATTGTTCCCATAATCTGTGGAAAGCTTGTACAAAAGACCCAATAAACACAGATATAAGAAATAATTGAATATTCAGATATATGGGGCTCTAATACCTCACATTTATAATAATGTAGGACATGTACGGTTAAATTAGTTTAATTGTGGATGCAATTGTCTGTTTTGCATATTCTTGTGCAAAGAAATGCAGCATTTTTACAAATGTGTTAGTGTGTGAAGTGGATTGAATAAACCAGTATAAGAACAATTGTTTATCTAATTAGATGGGTTATAATAACGCAACTCTAGACTAAACTAGGACTTGTGCTGATTAACTGTGACTAATTTATGACAAAAACAGATGATTTTCACCAATTCACAGGATAAAAATGGCACTAGGAGCAAAGGTTCTTGTAGAAAGTATGTCAAATGAACTAAACAACCCTTATAAGATTATTTGCATAACTTCAATTCTAAATCATTAGGGGTATAATAGAGTACATTTCGCCGAAACTGGAAGTTGTGTTCAGTAGGTTAAGCCAGATTCTAGTTCAGACGGTTGTTCCTTAAGATCTTCCAACGCTGAAACATGCATCAGCTGCACCCAAATCTGTCGAACTTATGCCAAGATGACCGATTTAACCTCAATATGGTAAATTCAACTCTTAAAAAAAAGTGGTAAAATCGGGCACCTCAAGCCGAAACTGGAAGATGTTTTGAGTAAGTTAAGTAAGTTTCTAGTACAAACGGTTGTTCCTCAAGACCTTCCAATGCCGAAACATGCACCAGTTGCATCGAATTTTGTCCAACTAATGCGAAGGAGACGGATTTAACCCTTATACAATAATTTCAATTCTAAAACATAAGGGGTATAACAGCGCACCTCACTCCGATATGTAAAGTTGTACTGATTAGATTAAACCATATTCTAGTATAAAAGGTTGTTCCTCCCGATCTCCCAGAGCTGAAATAGGCACCAGTTGCACCAATTTATGTTTAAAGTGTATGGAGCAGAGCGCATAATCGCTTATCTGATTTATTCAACTGAAAATTATTGGATATACGAACGCACACGTAGCATAAACTTGGATTTTCAAACGTTATTAGAGTCTAATTTCTGTTGTACACAAGTGCATCCCACAATGTTATGGAGCTGAAACAGGCAACATTGTTCCCATAATCTGTGGAAAGCTTGTACAAAAGACCCAATAAACACTTACAGATATAAGAAATAATTGAATATTCAGATATATGGGGCTCTAATACCTCACATTTATAATAATGTAGGACATGTACGGTTAAATTAGTTTAATTGTGGATGCAATTGTCTGTTTTGCATATTCTTGTGCAAAGAAATGCAGCATTTTTACAAATGTGTTAGTGTGTGAAGTGGATTGAATAAACCAGTATAAGAACAATTGTTTATCTAATTAGATGGGTTATAATAACGCAACTCTAGACTAAACTAGGACTTGTGCTGATTAACTGTGACTAATTTATGACAAAAACAGATGATTTTCACCAATTCACAGGATAAAAATGGCACTAGGAGCAAAGGTTCTTGTAGAAAGTATGTCAAATGAACTAAACAACCCTTATAAGATTATTTGCATAACTTCAATTCTAAATCATTAGGGGTATAATAGAGTACATTTCGCCGAAACTGGAAGTTGTGTTCAGTAGGTTAAGCCAGATTCTAGTTCAGACGGTTGTTCCTTAAGATCTTCCAACGCTGAAACATGCACCAGCTGCAGCCAAATCTGTCGAACTTATGCCGAGATGACCGATTTAACTTCAATATGATAAACTCAACTCTAAAAAAAAAGTGGTAAAATCGGGCACCTCAAGCCGAAACTGGAAGTTGTTTTGAGTAAGTTAAGTAAGTTTCTAGTACAAACGGTTGTTCCTCAAGACCTTCCAATGCCGAAACATGCACCAGTTGCACCGAATTTTGTCCAACCAATGCGAAGGAGACGGATTTAACCCTTATACAATAATTTCAATTCTAAAACATAAGGGGTATAACAGCGCACCTCACTCCGATATTTAAAGTTGTACTGATTAGACTAAACCATATTCTAGTATAAAAGTTGTTCCTCTTGATCTCCCAAAGCTGAAATAGGCACCAGTTGCACCAATTTATGTTTAAAGTGTATGGAGCAGAGCGCATAATCGCTTATCTGATTTATTCAACTGAAAATTATTGGATATACGAACGCACACGTAGCATAAACTTGGATTTTCAAACGTTATTAGAGTCTAATTTCTGTTGTACACAAGTGCATCCCACAATGTTATGGAGCTGAAACAGGCAACATTGTTCCCATAATCTGTGGAAAGCTTGTACAAAAGACCCAATAAACACTTACAGATATAAGAAATAATTGAATATTCAGATATATGGGGCTATAATACCTCACATTTATAATAATGTAGGACATGTACGGTTAAATTAGTTTAATTGTGGATGCAATTGTCTGTTTTGCATATTCTTGTGCAAAGAAATGCAGCATTTTTACAAATGTGTTAGTGTGTGTAGTGGATTGAATAAACCAGTATGAGAACAATTGTTTATTTAATTAGATGGGTTATAATAACGCAACTCTTGACTAAACTAGGACTTGTGCTGATTAACTGTGACTAATTTATGACAAAAACAGATGATTTTCACCAATTCACAGGATAAAAATGGCACTAGGAGCAAAGGTTCTTGTAGAAAGTATGTCAAATGAACTAAACAACCCTTATAGGATTATTTGCATAACTTCAATTCTAAATCATTAGGGGTATAATAGAGTACATTTCGCCGAAACTGGAAGTTGTGTTCAGTAGGTTAAGCCAGATTCTAGTTCAAACGGTTGTTCCTTACGATCTTCCAACGCTGAAACATGCACCAGCTGCAACCAAATCTGTCGAACTTATGCCAAGATGACCGATTTAACCTCAATATGATAAATTCAACTCTAAAAAAAAGTGGTAAAATCGGGCACCTCAAGCCGAAACTGGAAGTTGTTTTGAGTAAATTAAGTAAGTTTCTAGTACAAACGGTTGTTTTTCAAGACCTTCCAATGCCGAAACATGCACCAGTTGCACCGAATTTTGTCCAACTAATGCGAAAGAGACGGATTTAACCCTTATACAATAATTTCAATTCTAAAACATAAGGGGTATAACAGCGCACCTCACTCTGATATTTAAAGTTGTACTGATTAGATTAAACCATATTCTAGTATAAAAGGTTGTTCCTCCCGATCTCCCAGAGCTGAAATAGGCACCAGTTGCACCAATTTATGTTTAAAGTGTATGGAGCAGAGCGCATAATCGCTTATCTGATTTATTCAACTGAAAATTATTGGATATACGAACGCACACGTAGCATAAACTTGGATTTTCAAACGTATTTTAGAGTCTAATTTCTGTTGTACACAAGTGCTTCCCACAATGTTATGGAGCTGAAACAGGCAACATTGTTCCCATAATCTGTGGAAAGCTTGTACAAAAGACCCAATAAACACTTACAGATATAAGAAATAATTGAATATTCAGATATATGGGGCTCTAATACCTCACATTTATAATAATGTAGGACATGTACGGTTAAATTAGTTTAATTGTGGATGCAATTGTCTGTTTTGCATATTCTTGTGCAAAGAAATGCAGCATTTTTACAAATGTGTTAGTGTGTGAAGTGCATTGAATAAACCAGTATAAGAACAATTGTTTATCTAATTAGATGGGTTATAATAACGCAACTCTAGACTAAACTAGGACTTGTGCTGATTAACTGTGACTAATTTATGACAAAAACAGATGATTTTCACCAATTCACAGGATAAAAATGGCACTAGGAGCAAAGGTTCTTGTAGAAAGTATGTCAAATGAACTAAACAACCCTTATAAGATTATTTGCATAACTTGAATTCTAAATCATTAGGGGTATAATAGAGCACATTTCGCCGAAACTGGAAGTTGTGTTCAGTAGGTTAAGCCAGATTCTAGTTCAGACGGTTGTTCCTTAAGATCTTCCAACGCTGAAACATGCATCAGCTGCACCCAAATCTGTCGAACTTATGCCAAGATGACCGATTTAACCTCAATATGGTAAATTCAACTCTAAAAAAAAAGTGGTAAAATCGGGCACCTCAAGCCGAAACTGGAAGATGTTTTGAGTAAGTTAAGTAAGTTTCTAGTACAAACGGTTGTTCCTCAAGACCTTCCAATGCCGAAACATGCACCAGTTGCACCGAATTTTGTCCAACTAATGCGAAGGAGACGGATTTAACCCTTATACAATAATTTCAATTCTAAAACATAAGGGGTATAACAGCGCACCTCACTCTGATATTTAAAGTTGTACTGATTAGATTAAACCATATTCTAGTATAAAAGGTTGTTCCTCCCGATCTCCCAGAGCTGAAATAGGCACCAGTTGCACCAATTTATGTTTAAAGTGTATGGAGCAGAGCGCATAATCGCTTATCTGATTTATTCAACTGAAACTTATTGGATATACGAACGCACACGTAGCATAAACTTGGATTTTCAAACGTTATTAGAGTCTAATTTCTGTTGTACACAAGTGCTTCCCACAATGTTATGGAGCTGAAACAGGCAACATTGTTCCCATAATCTGTGGAAAGCTTGTACAAAAGACCCAATAAACACTTACAGATATAAGAAATAATTGAATATTCAGATATATGGGGCTCTAATACCTCACATTTATAATAATGTAGGACATGTACGGTTAAATTAGTTTAATTGTGGATGCAATTGTCTGTTTTGCATATTCTTGTGCAAAGAAATGCAACATTTTTACAAATGTGTTAGTGTGTGAAGTGGATTGAATAAACCAGTATAAGAACAATTGTTTATCTAATTAGATGGGTTATAATAACGCAACTCTAGATTAAACTAGGACTTGTGCTGATTAACTGTGACTAATTTATGACAAAAACAGATGATTTTCACCAATTCACAGGATAAAAATGGCACTAGGAGCAAAGGTTCTTGTAGAAAGTATGTCAAATGAACTAAACAACCCTTGTAAGATTATTTGCATAACTTCAATTCTAAATCATTAGGGGTATAATAGAGTACATTTCGCCGAAACTGGAAGTTGTGTTCAGTAGGTTAAGCCAGATTCTAGTTCAGACGGTTGTTCCTTAAGATCTTCCAACGCTGAAACATGCACCAGCTGCACCCAAATCTGTCGAACTTATGCCGAGATGACCGATTTAACCTCAATATGATAAATTCAACTCTAAAAAAAAAGTGGTAAAAACGGGCACCTCAAGCCGAAACTGGAAGTTGTTTTGAGTAAGTTAAGTAAGTTTCTAGTACAAACGGTTGTTCCTCAAGACCTTCCAATGCCGAAACATGCACCAGTTGCACCGAATTTTGTCCAACAAATGCGAAGGAGACCGATTTAACCCTTATACAATAATTTCAATTCTAAAACATAAGGGGTATAACAGCGCACCTCACTCCGATATTTAAAGTTGTACTGATTAGATTAAACCATATTCTAGTATAAAAGGTTGTTCCTCCCGATCTCCCAGAGCTGAAATAGGCACCAGTTGCACCAATTTATGTTTAAAGTGTATGGAGCAGAGCGCATAATCGCTTATCTGATTTATTCAACTGAAAATTATTGGATATACGAACGCACACGTAGCATAAACTTGGATTTTCAAACGTTTTTAGAGTCTAATTTCTGTTGTACACAAGTGTTTCCCACAATGTTATGGAGCTGAAACAGGCAACATTGTTCCCATAATCTGTGGAAAGCTTGTACAAAAGACCCAATAAACACTTACAGATATAAGAAATAATTGACAATTCAGATATATGGGGCTATAATACCTCACATTTATAATAATGTAGGACATGTACGGTTAAATTAGTTTAATTGTGGATGCAATTGTCTGTTTTGCATATTCTTGTGCAAAGAAATGCAGCATTTTTACAAATGTGTTAGTGTGTGTAGTGGATTGAATAAACCAGTATAAGAACAATTGTTTATCTAATTAGATGGGTTATAATAACGCAACTCTTGACTAAACTAGGACTTGTGCTGATTAACTGTGACTAATTTATGACAAAAACAGATGATTTTCACCAATTCACAGGATAAAAATGGCACTAGGAGCAAAGGTTCTTGTAGAAAGCATGTCAAATGAACTAAACAACCCTTATAGGATTATTTGCATAACTTGAATTCTAAATCATTAGGGGTATAATAGAGTACATTTCGCCGAAACTGGAAGTTGTGTTCAGTAGGTTAAGCCAGATTCTAGTTCAAACGGTTGTTCCTTACGATCTTCCAACGCTGAAACATGCACCAGCTTCACCCAAATCTGTCGAACTTATGCCAAGATGACCGATTTAACCTCAATATGATAAATTCAACTCTAAAAAAAAGTGGTAAAATTGGGCACCTCAAGCCGAAACTGGAAGTTGTTTTGAGTAAATTAAGTAAGTTTCTAGTACAAACGGTTGTTCCTCAAGACCTTCCAATGCCGAAACATGCACCAGTTGCACCGAATTTTGTCGAACTAATGCGAAGGAGACGGATTTAACCCTTATACAATAATTTCAATTCTAAAACCTAAGGGGTATAACAGCGCACCTCACTCCGATATTTAAAGTTGTACTGATTAGATTAAACCATATTCTAGTATAAAAGTTGTTCCTCTTGATCTCCCAAAGCTGAAATAGGCACCAGTTGCACCAATTTATGTTTAAAGTGTATGGAGCAGAGCGCATAATCGCTTATCTGATTTATTCAACTGAAACTTATTGGATATACGAACGCACACGTAGCATAAACTTGGACTTTCAAACGTTATTAGAGTCTAATTTCTGTTGTACACAAGTGCTTCCCACAATGTTATGGAGCTGAAACAGGCAACATTGTTCCCATAATCTGTGGAAAGCTTGTACAAAAGACCCAATAAACACTTACAGATATAAGAAATAATTGAATATTCAGATATATGGGGCTATAATACCTCACATTTATAATAATGTAGGACATGTTCGGTTAAATTAGTTTAATTGTGGATGCAATTGTCTGTTTTGCATATTCTTGTGCAAAGAAATGCAGCATTTTTACAAATGTGTTAGTGTGTGAAGTGGATTGAATAAACCAGTATAAGAACAATTGTTTATCTAATTAGATGGGTTATAATAACGCAACTCTAGACTAAACTAGGACTTGTGCTGATTAACTGTGACTAATTTATGACAAAAACAGATGATTTTCACCAATTCACAGGATAAAAATGGCACTAGGAGCAAAGGTTCTTGTAGAAAGTATGTCAAATGAACTAAACAACCCTTATAAGATTATTTGCATAACTTCAATTCTAAATCATTAGGGGTATAATAGAGTACATTTCGCCGAAACTGGAAGTTGTGTTCAGTAGGTTAAGCCAGATTCTAGTTCAGACGGTTGTTCCTTAAGATCTTCCAACGCTGAAACATGCACCAGCTGCACCCAAATCTGTCGAACTTATGCCGAGATGACCGATTTAACCTCAATATGATAAATTCAACTCTAAAAATAAAGTGGTAAAATCGGGCACCTCAAGCCGAAACTGGAAGTTGTTTTGAGTAAGTTAAGTAAGTTTCTAGTACAAACGGTTGTTTCTCAAGACCTTTCAATGCCGAAACATGCACCAGTTGCACCGAATTTTGTCGAACTAATGCGAAGGAGACGGATTTAACCCTTATACAATAATTTCAATTCTAAAACATAAGGGGTATAACAGCGCACCTCACTCCGATATTTAAAGTTGTACTGATTAGATTAAACCATATTCTAATATAAACGTTGTTCCTCTTGATCTCCCAAAGCTGAAATAGGCACCAGTTGCACCAATTTATGTTTAAAGTGTATGGAGCAGAGCGCATAATCGCTTATCTGATTTATTCAACTGAAACTTATTGGATATACGAACGCACACGTAGCATAAACTTGGATTTTCAAACGTATTTTAGAGTCTAATTTCTGTTGTACACAAGTGCTTCCCACAATGTTATGGAGCTGAAACAGGCAACATTGTTCCCATAACCTGTGGAAAGCTTGTACCAAAGACCCAATAAACACTTACAGATATAAGAAATAATTGAATATTCAGATATATGGGGCTATAATACCTCACATTTATAATAATGTAGGACATGTACGGTTAAATTAGTTTAATTGTGGATGCAATTGTCTGTTTTGCATATTCTTGTGCAAAGAAATGCAGCATTTTTACAAATGTGTTAGTGTGTGTAGTGGATTGAATAAATCAGTATAAGAACAATTGTTTATCTAATTAGATGGGTTATAATAACGCAACTCTTGACTAAACTAGGACTTGTGCTGATTAACTGTGACTAATTTATGACAAAAACAGATGATTTTCACCAATTCACAGGATAAAAATGGCACTAGGAGCAAAGGTTCTTGTAGAAAGCATGTCAAATGAACTAAACAACCCTCATAGGATTATTTGCATAACTTGAATTCTAAATCATTAGGGGTATAATAGAGTACATTTCGCCGAAACTGGAAGTTGTGTTCAGTAGGTTAAGCCAGATTCTAGTTCAAACGGTTGTTCCTTACGATCTTCCAACGCTGAAACATGCACCAGCTGCACCCAAATCTGTCGAACTTATGCCAAGATGACCGATTTAACCTCAATATGATAAATTCAACTCTAAAAAAAAGTGGTAAAATTGGGCACCTCAAGCCGAAACTGGAAGTTGTTTTGAGTAAATTAAGTAAGTTTCTAGTACAAACGGTTGTTCCTCAAGACCTTCCAATGCCGAAACATGCACCAGTTGCACCGAATTTTGTCGAACTAATGCGAAGGAGACCGATTTAACCCTTATACAATAATTTCAATTCTAAAACCTAAGGGGTATAACAGCGCACCTCACTCCGATATTTAAAGTTGTACTGATTAGATTAAACCATATTCTAGTATAAAAGTTGTTCCTCTTGATCTCCCAAAGCTGAAATAGGCACCAGTTGCACCAATTTATGTTTAAAGTGTATGGAGCAGAGCGCATAATCGCTTATCTGATTTATTCAACTGAAACTTATTGGATATACGAACGCACACGTAGCATAAACTTGGACTTTCAAACGTTATTAGAGTCTAATTTCTGTTGTACACAAGTGCTTCCCACAATGTTATGGAGCTGAAACAGGCAACATTGTTCCCATAATCTGTGGAAAGCTTGTACAAAAGACCCAATAAACACTTACAGATATAAGAAATAATTGAATATTCAGATATATGGGGCTATAATACCTCACATTTATAATAATGTAGGACATGTTCGGTTAAATTAGTTTAATTGTGGATGCAATTGTCTGTTTTGCATATTCTTGTGCAAAGAAATGCAGCATTTTTACAAATGTGTTAGTGTGTGAAGTGGATTGAATAAACCAGTATAAGAACAATTGTTTATCTAATTAGATGGGTTATAATAACGCAACTCTAGACTAAACTAGGACTTGTGCTGATTAACTGTGACTAATTTATGACAAAAACAGATGATTTTCACCAATTCACAGGATAAAAATGGCACTAGGAGCAAAGGTTCTTGTAGAAAGTATGTCAAATGAACTAAACAACCCTTATAAGATTATTTGCATAACTTCAATTCTAAATCATTAGGGGTATAATAGAGTACATTTCGCCGAAACTGGAAGTTGTGTTCAGTAGGTTAAGCCAGATTCTAGTTCAAACGGTTGTTCCTTACGATCTTCCAACGCTGAAACATGCACCAGCTGCACCCAAATCTGTCGAACTTATGCCAAGATGACCGATTTAACCTCAATATGATAAATTCAACTCTAAAAAAAAAGTGGTAAAATCGGGCACCTCAAGCCGAAACTGGAAGTTGTTTTGAGTAAGTTAAGTAAGTTTCTAGTACAAACGGTTGTTCCTCAAGACCTTCCAATGCCGAAACATGCACCAGTTGCACCGAATTTTGTCCAACCAATGCGAAGGAGACGGATTTAACCCTTATACAATAATTTCAATTCTAAAACATAAGGGGTATAACAGCGCACCTCACTCCGATATTTAAAGTTGTACTGATTAGACTAAACCATATTCTAGTATAAAAGTTGTTCCTCTTGATCTCCCAAAGCTGAAATAGGCACCAGTTGCACCAATTTATGTTTAAAGTGTATGGAGCAGAGCGCATAATCGCTTATCTGATTTATTCAACTGAAAATTATTGGATATACGAACGCACACGTAGCATAAACTTGGATTTTCAAACGTTATTAGAGTCTAATTTCTGTTGTACACAAGTGCATCCCACAATGTTATGGAGCTGAAACAGGCAACATTGTTCCCATAATCTGTGGAAAGCTTGTACAAAAGACCCAATAAACACTTACAGATATAAGAAATAATTGAATATTCAGATATATGGGGCTATAATACCTCACATTTATAATAATGTAGGACATGTACGGTTAAATTAGTTTAATTGTGGATGCAATTGTCTGTTTTGCATATTCTTGTGCAAAGAAATGCAGCATTTTTACAAATGTGTTAGTGTGTGTATTGGATTGAATAAACCAGTATGAGAACAATTGTTTATTTAATTAGATGGGTTATAATAACGCAACTCTTGACTAAACTAGGACTTGTGCTGATTAACTGTGACTAATTTATGACAAAAACAGATGATTTTCACCAATTCACAGGATAAAAATGGCACTAGGAGCAAAGGTTCTTGTAGAAAGTATGTCAAATGAACTAAACAACCCTTATAGGATTATTTGCATAACTTGAATTCTAAATCATTAGGGGTATAATAGAGTACATTTCGCCGAAACTGGAAGTTGTGTTCAGTAGGTTAAGCCAGATTCTAGTTCAAACGGTTGTTCCTTACGATCTTCCAACGCTGAAACATGCACCAGCTGCAACCAAATCTGTCGAACTTATGCCAAGATGACCGATTTAACCTCAATATGATAAATTCAACTCTAAAAAAAAGTGGTAAAATCGGGCACCTCAAGCCGAAACTGGAAGTTGTTTTGAGTAAATTAAGTAAGTTTCTAGTACAAACGGTTGTTTTTCAAGACCTTCCAATGCCGAAACATGCACCAGTTGTACCGAATTTTGTCCAACTAATGCGAAAGAGACGGATTTAACCCTTATACAATAATTTCAATTCTAAAACATAAGGGGTATAACAGCGCACCTCACTCTGATATTTAAAGTTGTACTGATTAGATTAAACCATATTCTAGTATAAAAGGTTGTTCCTCCCGATCTCCCAGAGCTGAAATAGGCACCAGTTGCACCAATTTATGTTTAAAGTGTATGGAGCAGAGCGCATAATCGCTTATCTGATTTATTCAACTGAAAATTATTGGATATACGAACGCACACGTACCATAAACTTGGATTTTCAAACGTATTTTAGAGTCTAATTTCTGTTGTACACAAGTGCTTCCCACAATGTTATGGAGCTGAAACAGGCAACATTGTTCCCATAATCTGTGGAAAGCTTGTACAAAAGACCCAATAAACACTTACAGATATAAGAAATAATTGAATATTCAGATATATGGGGCTCTAATACCTCACATTTATAATAATGTAGGACATGTACGGTTAAATTAGTTTAATTGTGGATGCAATTGTCTGTTTTGCATATTCTTGTGCAAAGAAATGCAGCATTTTTACAAATGTGTTAGTGTGTGAAGTGCATTGAATAAACCAGTATAAGAACAATTGTTTATCTAATTAGATGGGTTATAATAACGCAACTCTAGACTAAACTAGGACTTGTGCTGATTAACTGTGACTAATTTATGACAAAAACAGATGATTTTCACCAATTCACAGGATAAAAATGGCACTAGGAGCAAAGGTTCTTGTAGAAAGTATGTCAAATGAACTAAACAACCCTTATAAGATTATTTGCATAACTTGAATTCTAAATCATTAGGGGTATAATAGAGCACATTTCGCCGAAACTGGAAGTTGTGTTCAGTAGGTTAAGCCAGATTCTAGTTCAGACGGTTGTTCCTTAAGATCTTCCAACGCTGAAACATGCATCAGCTGCACCCAAATCTGTCGAACTTATGCCAAGATGACCGATTTAACCTCAATATGATAAATTCAACTCTAAAAAAAAGTGGTAGAATTGGGCACCTCAAGCCGAAACTGGAAGTTGTTTTGAGTAAATTAAGTAAGTTTCTAGTACAAACGGTTGTTCCTCAAGACCTTCCAATGCCGAAACATGCACCAGTTGCACCGAATTTTGTCGAACTAATGCGAAGGAGACCGATTTAACCCTTATACAATAATTTCAATTCTAAAACCTAAGGGGTATAACAGCGCACCTCACTCCGATATTTAAAGTTGTACTCATTAGATTAAACCATATTCTAGTATAAAAGTTGCTCCTCTTGATCTCCCAAAGCTGAAATAGGCACCAGTTGCACCAATTTATGTTTAAAGTGTATGGAGCAGAGCGCATAATCGCTTATCTGATTTATTCAACTGAAACTTATTGGATATACGAACGCACACGTAGCATAAACTTGGACTTTCAAACGTTATTAGAGTCTAATTTCTGTTGTACACAAGTGCTTCCCACAATGTTATGGAGCTGAAACGGGCAACATTATTCCCATAATCTGTGGAAAGCTTGTACAAAAGACCCAATAAACACTTACAGATATAAGAAATAATTGAATATTCAGATATATGGGGCTATAATACCTCACATTTATAATAATGTAGGACATGTACGGTTAAATTAGTTTAATTGTGGATGCAATTGTCTGTTTTGCATATTCTTGTGCAAAGAAATGCAGCATTTTTACAAATGTGTTAGTGTGTGAAGTGGATTGAATAAACCAGTATAAGAACAATTGTTTATCTAATTAGATGGGTTATAATAACGCAACTCTAGACTAAACTAGGACTTGTGCTGATTAACTGTGACTAATTTATGACAAAAACAGATGATTTTCACCAATTCACAGGATAAAAATGGCACTAGGAGCAAAGGTTCTTGTAGAAAGTATGTCAAATGAACTAAACAACCCTTATAAGATTATTTGCATAACTTCAATTCTAAATCATTAGGGGTATAATAGAGTACATTTCGCCGAAACTGGAAGTTGTGTTCAGTAGGTTAAGCCAGATTCTAGTTCAGACGGTTGTTCCTTAAGATCTTCCAACGCTGAAACATGCACCAGCTGCACCCAAATCTGTCGAACTTATCACTACTGCATGGAAAAAACCCTGAGACTATCAAAAAACCCTGAGGAAACCCTGAGTGGCACTGAGAAAACCCTGAGAGATCCTGAGGTCGGCACTGAGGGTACTGAGGAAACCCTGAGGGACCCTGAGGTTTGCACTGAGGGTACTGAGGCAACCCTGAGTGACCCTGAGGTTAGCACTGAGGGTACTGAGGGAGCCCTGAGAGACCCTGAGGTCGGCACTGAGGGTACTGAGTAAGCCCTGAGAGACCCTGAGGTCGGCACTGAGGGTACTGAGGAAGCCCTGAGAGACCCTGAGGTCACTTTTAAAAGAAAAACGAAGTAAATTATGCGCTTAGAATAAAATTATAAAAGCTAATCTAATTAATTTTTATAATGATTATTTTGAATTTTATTTTGTCTAAATTTCTTTTCAGCAACTCTGAGCTTTAAGTAAGAAAAAGAAATCATGTTCGGGTATGAACCGTATTATAAAATCTGATTGTATTAAGGTTTTATTTTCAAATAAATCGCTTAATCTTTTGTTCAACTACAACAACAATTTTTTTTCTTTAATAATAGGCATGCATAAAAAGTAATATTTAATTTAAATAATTACATTTATTTTAATTTGACATCTGAGTAAAATAGAACTTCCACCGTACTGTTTTTCTTAAACACTGCATATTACCTTCTACTAAAACCGTTGTGTATATCAATTGTCAATTCTTTTGTTTGCCTATGATCAGATAACACAGAATATACAAGATAAACACACGTGAGTTTTCTGCATGTACTGAACAGGTGCCCGAGGCAATATTGGAAATATATTACAGTACAGTTGTGAAATTGTCGCAAATTGATTCAACTGAAATGTCGGTTGTGTATAACGATATGTAAAAATTCATTGTAAAAGAAAAACTATAAAGTAGCAAGCAATAAATCACAGTTTAAAAAAAAACAGGTTGTTACAATTTTAAAAGAAGATGTAGTTAATTTCATTTACATGCATTTAGTTACATCATAAAGATACATGCACAAATACATGCATGAATTTAAGGAAGTTTATTAGCTAAAATGTGTTTGTTGAATTAGGATTATCTAGCTTCAAAAAGTAGATAAGCGGTGGGGTTACTGTATATCGTATAGGTTTTGTGTAAATCAGTATCTCTATTTTGAAAATTAAAATTTAAAATCAGTTTGAGAGCTCTTTTAATTGACAGAGTTGAGCCAATTAAAAAAAAAACCTAAACTTATATATACCGATAACTGTCCCTTGGTTTGAAAAGTAATTAAAGTCAAGAACTGTCTGCCTCGTCTATATCACATCACAGAAAACAAAACTGAATCTTACAGACGATGTGAACTACAATGTACTTACAGAAGGATAGTACATGTGTCAATATCAGTCTAAGAAAGATATTTGTGTAGTGCAATTTCTATTATTTATTTATGTACAGGCTTAAACACATACATCCAAGGCACGAAGGGGGGGGGAGGGGGCAGGGGAGCCCGGACCCCCCTCCACACTTTTTTCTCGCAACAAACATTTAACTTGGATTACATATGAATCAACACGGAGTTGCCCCCTCCTCTTTTTGGGAGCACGTAAGAAATGAAAGTAAAAGGAAGGAAATTAACAAGATAAAGGCCCAGTACGCCCCCCCCCCCCCTCCCTTCCCATGGATTAGATATAATTTTCACGATTTTGGAAGCTGTATTATTCTCCATATTGTCAAGATTTTTTGGATGAGTTTACCCCCCCCCCCCCCATTTTCAAAAACGATGTTACATGTACGTGCACCCTAGTTCCTTTTCGATAAGATAAACAGCTTTTCTCTACTATACATCCAGCACCAATTATAATTTGCGTTGTTTTTTTAAGATCCATGCTAATAGAATTTCAGAAGGATTTTTTTTCATAATGTTAAACTTTCCGAATTTAGAAATATTTTCCATCCGATATTATTTTGATATTTCTTGTTACCGGAAATGCCGAGAGAGGGGAAGGGGAATTCCGAGGTCTGTCTGTCTTGTATAATTTTAATTAAAGGTCAAGTTAAATAGTTCAATTGTAACTTTTTTTGTCCTTTGTTTATTTTCAAGAACAAAACTTCACATGAAATATGAAATTAAAAAGCAACAGTGATTTTTTGCTTAGATGATCTAACAGATGAACATCTTAATGTAAAAAATGCGCTTCAAATAAGGAAATAATTTTCCAGTCTTTCTCTCTTTCAAACTACAAAAACTTATTATATTAAAACATGAAATTATCTCTCTCTCTCTCCTCTCTCTCTCTCTCTCGTGCATATACTTTATGTATGTTTAGAATTACATGTGCTAGTATACTGTGATATTGTATCGGAAAAAGTATCTCTAGAGATACTTTTCTGGTTTAAGTTTTATCTATGGTTAGTTCGGTCATTTTGACGAGGTTAATTTCACAAAGTCATAGTTTTCCGTTACTGTACTACATGCATTTTATAATTAAAATGAATTTCGAAAGAGTTAAATTTATCTGATTCTGCAAATTCACCGAGATGCTACAGCTGTTACAATTGAACCTTATCACAAGAGAATTTATGTCAGCACGGGATTCACGGATATCCATTTTTTGGATGTTTATAATGCATAATAGAGACTGAGAAGTTGAATCAAAATCGATGCTTATACATGCATATAAACTCCTCTAATTAAATGTATGTCGTTAAACGGAAACAAAACTGAAGTACAATGATGTTGCTTTTGTTTCTTATAGTACCATCAATTCAAATAAGTGACATTAATACAATGAAACATTAAATTAAGAAAAATTGTACACATATTAAAATATCTTTGTTTCAAGTCTAATTCGGCTAACAACGCCCCCCCCCCCCCCCCCCAGTCATTGACCTAATAGTTCGCCGCCCCAATACGAAGAACCTTCCGACGCGCTCTCTTTCTCAAATACTGTTTACATGTTTAATAATACTACATTACATGTAGCATGCGGTAATAAGGCCAATGTTTAATAATGTGCATTTCAATTTTTCTTGATCATTGATTGTCTTCTTTCTTATTCGAAGTCCATGATAACAAAAGTACTGTGTATGATAAACGATGTACTTTCTCCTTTGTGTACATGTATAGAACACATTCTTTTGTTTATCTGGGATCAAGAAAAACCTCGGAACTAACAGACAAGGCTCAGACTTTACACGCGACAGAGTGACCGCGGCGAGGTGTGAATTTTGGCCACCTGTGTATATTATGTCGTGTAGCATCAAAATAAAGAGCTGCGAACGGCGGGGAATTACACTGTAAATCAAGAGTTGGACTTTTTTATGTTTATAAAAAAGTGATTTCGCCCGAGTCTGCGTGGAAATTAAAACATAGTAAAGTTTATGATTATTGAACAAGGACTACATTTATAAAGTGATCGCTCAAAATCGGGATTTACCAAATATGTATAGCGATCAAAATCGGATTATTTTGAATATTTTACTCAGGGCTTGTAAATGAAATTCTTATTGTAATGTTCTGTTTCCTTTACCTACGGAGAGAGAGAGAGAGAGAGAGAGAGAGAGAGAGAGAGAGAGAGAGAGAGAGAGAGAGAGAGAGAGAGCGAGTACATGGAGTTTTATAACCTTACACCATTTTACTGTCTATTAGCATTAGAATAGTTTACAAATCTATATGAGCTCATGAAAAATTTTCATGTATGGGCAATATTATCCACTGGATAAAATGCCCATGCTAGTGCTTGAATACATGTATATTGTCACAGTTATAGGTTATTAGAGTTTTTCCCCATACTGTACAGAATATGCGATATGATAATCAAAATAGATCTACATTTGTTTCAAATTAGAAATACCGGTAATTGAAATCTATGAATGCTCATTAACCATGCAAATATGTTTTGTTAGGGCAACTAAAATGATTAATTAAATGAATAAAAGTGAACATGATTACACTACTAAGTCATAACATGACTAAAATGATTTTTGGGTCCGAGCATTAGTGCGCTGTGTTTCCGTATACTTATGATTGCGGTAAGCTTGGAGCGCTTGGGAGAGAGGCCGAAGATGTTTATCAGTTATTTTGTCTTTGTGAAATACTAGTAATATAAATCTAGAAATGAACTCTATCCATCTACATTGAAGCTTGAGGAGACTAGATTTTATCTAAACATCTGACTCAACATTGACACAAATCAAGTTAGAGTTGTATACCGATAAACCGCTTATATATCTTATTACATGTATTTAAACAAATGACCGTGTTTTGTAATTTGTAAACTAAAACATAAGTGGAGGACCCATGTAACCTGCCTGAGTTAAAGCGCATAATAACACAACATAATTAGCACGTGCAGATAATCAGACACCGATCGAAATGATCACCTATATTTTGACATTTGGATGGAATAACATAGTCTCAATGTAATGTCTGTTGATTCTTTTTAGCGGGAAGTAGATTAGTTAATATCTAAATCATGTCAATCGCAAGCGATGATAACCATTGTTTTTTTCCTGATAAATCATGAGAGCGAGAGCGAGAGCGAGAGAGAGAGAGAGAGAGAGAGGTGATTTTTTCGGAAGGGGGGATTAGTCCGGTTCTTTGACACTTTTAACTTTTCACAGTGTGCATTGTCCAGTTCAGTAATTTATATGCATTATTGTATAGATGTACATATAAAACAATGATACAATTAATGATTTAATGCATGTATACAAATGCCGGTAACGGGTTATGTTAATACACACATGCATAATTTTAAAACAATGTTTCGGGTTTAAGATTAGAACAAATATCATCCATTTATTTAAATTTTATTTGAAAAATGAAAAATATAAGAGAGCAATTAAGTTTTAATTCATATCACTGTGTCAAATGATGTTCCGAATTTAAAACTCTTCCTTTTCATGTTTGAAATTCTAAGAACTGATAAATCAAAATTTTCAAATTCTGCTTTCTTTACTTGACAAACTTGGAAAAAAAGTATTAAGGGGTGTTAATACAACATATTGCATTATTGTTTAGCAGTACCGAGCATTTAGATCTTAGGACGTGTGTGTATATACAAGTACACGTGTGTCTGTCACCTCATTGTTCCCAATCTCGCTACCGTGCACTGCAAATTGTCAAGAAGGGCTGTGTACAGTAGCTATTATATAATCACTTACTGGCCATTCAGATCTTAGAACGTGTGTGTATATATACATGTACACGTGTGTCTGTCACCTCATTGTTCCAAATCTCGCTACCTTGCACTGCAAATTGTCAAGAAGGGCTGTGTATAGTAGCAATTATATAACCACTGACCGAGTGAAAAAAATGGTCAACATCCTCTCCTTTGAAAACATGAACTTCAATCAATCAGTTGTTAATCATGTGTTTTCAGGTTCTTTGATCAATTGATCTGGTGTAAAAAAACCATTGATGGATAAAAGATTAAATTGACCGCTCTAAGTTAATCTAAGAAATTATACATTGTACGTTATGAAAATTAATTAGGATTGCATGTTAACTTATTGGGAAATCAATTTCCGGGTAAACTATTAGTAACTTTTAATTCAAAATCAATGCAAACTCTCTCTCTCTCTCTCTCTAAAAACTCCTACATGTATAGAAAACACTAGTACTACATGTACATTAACACATTTACATGTATGTCGTGTATGTTCTAACCATGGCCGCGGAATGATAAGAGTTGGTTATGAAATTAGAATTGCAAGTTATTAGAAAATAAATTCCCGGGTAAACTATTAGTAAATTTAATTCAAAATCAATGCAAACTCTCTCTCTCTCTCTCTCTCTCTCTCTCTCTCTCTCTCTCTCTCTCTCTCTCTCTCTCTCTCTCCGACAAACTGTATCAATGTTGGTATAAGCTGATAAAGTTAACACGACTTTACCCTGTGACCATGCACCTTGTAATAGTTGATCTTTTTTTTTTAGCGCGGTAGGTCTAACTACCGGTTAGCCTTTAGTTACGTTGTATCCCGCATCAAATTTTACATACAAATATTTTTTTTTTATATATTAGCTGCATATGGCAAAACATATTGAATTAAAGCATTAAGGTGTTTTACGTCTAAAGATGGAACATATAAACGTGGCATTCCGAGTCATTCGCAAACATCCAACTCCAATTCCACCCTTTCCTATTCGTATAACACAATTTTATGTGTAACAAATAGAGCCCGATATTACACTTTCTTTAATTATGACGATTTTTTCTAATCATAATTGTTTATTAACATTAAACAAATTTAATATAACAGACCCAGTTAATACTTCAAAATTAATATCAATCTATATAAACTTTACACTGTATCTAGGTAGCTTAATTAATTAATGGTGGAAAATTACATAAAAGAAAAAAGATCAGGTAATATTTCATTCAGTACGAGTAAGAACAATGGGGTCAGTACTTATCAGTACTTGTCAGTACTTCTCTACGTGTTTCAGTACGGTCACTAAAAAGGGTCACTACTTCTCTAAGTTTATCAGTACTGTCCAAGTTTGTCAGTACTTTTCTAAGTTTCTCAGTACCGTCAGTAAAAACGTCAGTACTTTTCTAAGTTTATCAGTAATGTTAGTACATTGTCAGTAAATGTCTAAGTTTATCAGTAAAAAATGGGAATGTCAGTACTTTTATGACTTAGTAGTGTTATTTACTTTAAAAACATTAAATTTTACGACCGACTCCTATTTCATTTTGAAAGAATATTTTAAATGTTAACGGCTTTTTAAAAAATTTTGAATAATAGATTATGTATAGCATGTTGCCCCTCGCTTGTCGTATATTAAACTAGTATACAGTGTACATATTATAAGTACATAATACATACTTATCCTTTGTGTTCCTGTGTTTTCCCTTAACTTAATACCATTTACTAAAGATGCTGTTTAATTAAATGAGAAAGTATGACCATATGCAATTGCATCAGTAAAACAAATTTATACCAATGCATTTTTACACATGTTTATATTTATATTTAAGAATACGCCAATCATTAAATAATTAAAGATTTCATTTAATTTTTCGTATTAAATGTCGACCTCAGGGTCTCTCAGGGTTTTCTCAGTACCCTCAGTGCCGACCTCAGGGTCTCTCAGGGCTTACTCAGTACCCTCAGTGCCGACTTCAGGGTCTCTCAGGGCTTCCTCAGTACCCTCAGTGCAAACCTCAGGGCCACTCAGGGTTTCCTCAGTACCCTCAGTGCCGACCTCAGGGTCTCTCAGGGTTTCATCAGTACTCTCAGTGTCGACCTCAGGGTCTCTCAGGGTTTTCTCAGTGCCACTCAGGGTTTCCTCAGGGTTTTTTGATAGTCTCAGGGTTTTTTCATTACAGTAGTGTATGCCGAGATGACCGATTTAACCTCAATATGATAAATTCAACTCTAAAAAAAAAGTGGTAAAAACGGGCACCTCAAGCCGAAACTGGAAGTTGTTTTGAGTAAGTTAAGTAAGTTTCTAGTACAAACGGTTGTTCCTCAAGACCTTCCAATGCCGAAACATGCACCAGTTGCACCAAATTTTGTCGAACTAATGCGAAGGAGACCGATTTAACCCTTATACAATAATTTCAATTCTAAAACATAAGGGGTATAACAGCGCACCTCACTCCGATATTTAAAGTTGTACTGATTAGATTAAACCATATTCTAGTATAAAAGGTTGTTCCTCCCGATCTCCCAGAGCTGAAATAGGCACCAGTTGCACCAATTTATGTTTAAAGTGTATGGAGCAGAGCGCATAATCGCTTATCTGATTTATTCAACTGAAAATTATTGGATATACGAACGCACACGTAGCATAAACTTGGATTTTCAAACGTTTTTAGAGTCTAATTTCTGTTGTACACAAGTGTTTCCCACAATGTTATGGAGCTGAAACAGGCAACATTGTTCCCATAATCTGTGGAAAGCTTGTACAAAAGACCCAATAAACACTTACAGATATAAGAAATAATTGAATATTCAGATATATGGGGCTATAATACCTCACATTTATAATAATGTAGGACATGTACGGTTAAATTAGTTTAATTGTGGATGCAATTGTCTGTTTTGCATATTCTTGTGCAAAGAAATGCAGCATTTTTACAAATGTGTTAGTGTGTGTAGTGGATTGAATAAATCAGTATAAGAACAATTGTTTATCTAATTAGATGGGTTATAATAACGCAACTCTTGACTAAACTAGGACTTGTGCTGATTAACTGTGACTAATTTATGACAAAAACAGATGATTTTCACCAATTCACAGGATAAAAATGGCACTAGGAGCAAAGGTTCTTGTAGAAAGCATGTCAAATGAACTAAACAACCCTTATAGGATTATTTGCATAACTTGAATTCTAAATCATTAGGGGTATAATAGAGTACATTTCGCCGAAACTGGAAGTTGTGTTCAGTAGGTTAAGCCAGATTCTAGTTCAAACGGTTGTTCCTTACGATCTTCCAACGCTGAAACATGCACCAGCTGCACCCAAATCTGTCGAACTTATGCCAAGATGACCGATTTAACCTCAATATGATAAATTCAACTCTAAAAAAAAGTGGTAAAATTGGGCACCTCAAGCCGAAACTGGAAGTTGTTTTGAGTAAATTAAGTAAGTTTCTAGTACAAACGGTTGTTCCTCAAGACCTTCCAATGCCGAAACATGCACCAGTTGCACCGAATTTTGTCGAACTAATGCGAAGGAGACCGATTTAACCCTTATACAATAATTTCAATTCTAAAACCTAAGGGGTATAACAGCGCACCTCACTCCGATATTTAAAGTTGTACTGATTAGATTAAACCATATTCTAATATAAACGTTGTTCCTCTTGATCTCCCAAAGCTGAAATAGGCACCAGTTGCACCAATTTATGTTTAAAGTGTATGGAGCAGAGCGCATAATCGCTTATCTGATTTATTCAACTGAAACTTATTGGATATACGAACGCACACGTAGCATAAACTTGGATTTTCAAACGTATTTTAGAGTCTAATTTCTGTTGTACACAAGTGCTTCCCACAATGTTATGGAGCTGAAACAGGCAACATTGTTCCCATAACCTGTGGAAAGCTTGTACAAAAGACCCAATAAAGACTTACAGATATAAGAAATAATTGAATATTCAGATATATGGGGCTATAACACCTCACATTTATAATAATGTAGTACATGTACGGTTAAATTAGTTTAATTGTGGATGCAATTGTCTGTTTTGCATATTCTTGTGCAAAGAAATGCAGCATTTTTACAAATGTGTTAGTGTGTGTAGTGGATTGAATAAACCAGTATAAGAACAATTGTTTATCTAATTAGATGGGTTATAATAACGCAACTCTTGACTAAACTAGGACTTGTGCTGATTAACTGTGACTAATTTATGACAAAAACAGATGATTTTCACCAATTCACAGGATAAAAATGGCACTAGGAGCAAAGGCTCTTGTAGAAAGCATGTCAAATGAACTAAACAACCCTTATAGGATTATTTGCATAACTTGAATTCTAAATCATTAGGGGTATAATAGAGTACATTTCGCCGAAACTGGAAGTTGTGTTCAGTAGGTTAAGCCAGATTCTAGTTCAAACGGTTGTTCCTTACGATCTTCCAACGCTGAAACATGCACCAGCTGCACCCAAATCTGTCGAACTTATGCCAAGATGACCGATTTAACCTCAATATGATAAATTCAACTCTAAAAAAAAGTGGTAAAATTGGGCACCTCAAGCCGAAACTGGAAGTTGTTTTGAGTAAATTAAGTAAGTTTCTAGTACAAACGGTTGTTCCTCAAGACCTTCCAATGCCGAAACATGCACCAGTTGCACCGAATTTTGTCGAACTAATGCGAAGGAGACCGATTTAACCCTTATACAATAATTTCAATTCTAAAACCTAAGGGGTATAACAGCGCACCTCACTCCGATATTTAAAGTTGTACTGATTAGATTAAACCATATTCTAATATAAACGTTGTTCCTCTTGATCTCCCAAAGCTGAAATAGGCACCAGTTGCACCAATTTATGTTTAAAGTGTATGGAGCAGAGCGCATAATCGCTTATCTGATTTATTCAACTGAAACTTATTGGATATACGAACGCACACGTAGCATAAACTTGGATTTTCAAACGTATTTTAGAGTCTAATTTCTGTTGTACACAAGTGCTTCCCACAATGTTATGGAGCTGAAACAGGCAACATTGTTCCCATAACCTGTGGAAAGCTTGTACAAAAGACCCAATAAAGACTTACAGATATAAGAAATAATTGAATATTCAGATATATGGGGCTATAACACCTCACATTTATAATAATGTAGTACATGTACGGTTAAATTAGTTTAATTGTGGATGCAATTGTCTGTTTTGCATATTCTTGTGCAAAGAAATGCAGCATTTTTACAAATGTGTTAGTGTGTGAAGTGGATTGAATAAACCAGTATAAGAACAATTGTTTATCTAATTAGATGGGTTATAATAACGCAACTCTAGACTAAACTAGGACTTGTGCTGATTAACTGTGACTAATTTATGACAAAAACAGATGATTTTCACCAATTCACAGGATAAAAATGGCACTAGGAGCAAAGGTTCTTGTAGAAAGTATGTCAAATGAACTAAACAACCCTTATAAGATTATTTGCATAACTTCAATTCTAAATCATTAGGGGTATAATAGAGTACATTTCGCCGAAACTGGAAGTTGTGTTCAGTAGGTTAAGCCAGATTCTAGTTCAAACGGTTGTTCCTTAATATCTTCCAACGCTGAAACATGCACCAGCTGCACCCAAATCTGTCGAACTTATGCCAAGATGACCGATTTAACCTCAATATGATAAATTCAACTCTAAGAAAAAAGTGGTAAGATCGGGCACCTCAAGCCGAAACTGGAAGTTGTTTTGAGTAAATTAAGTAAGTTTCTAGTACAAACGGTTGATCCTCAAGACCTTCCAATGCCGAAACATGCACCAGTTGCACCGAATTTTGTGGAACTAATGCGAAGGAGACGGATTTAACCCTTATACAATAATTTCAATTCTAAAACATAAGGGGTATAACAGCGCACCTCACTCTGATATTTAAAGTTGTACTGATTAGATTAAACCATATTCTAGTATAAAAGGTTGTTCCTCCCGATCTCCCAGAGCTGAAATAGGCACCAGTTGCACCAATTTATGTTTAAAGTGTATGGAGCAGAGCGCATAATCGCTTATCTGATTTATTCAACTGAAACTTATTGGATATACGAACGCACACGTAGCATAAACTGGGACTTTCAAACGTTATTAGAGTCTAATTTCTGTTGTACACAAGTGCTTTCCACAATGTTATGGAGCTGAAACAGGCAACATTGTTCCCATTATCTGTGGAAAGCTTGTACAAAAGACCCAATAAACACTTACAGATATAACAAATAATTGAATATTCAGATATATGGGGCTGTAATACCTCACATTTATAATAATGTAGTACATGTACGGTTAAATTAGTTTAATTGTCGATGCAATTGTCTGATTTGCATATTCTTGTGCAAAGAAATGCAGCATTTTTACAAATGTGTTAGTGTGTGAAGTGGATTGAATAAACCAGTATAAGAACAATTGTTTATCTTATTAGATGGGTTATAATAACGCAACTCTTGACTAAACTAGGACTTGTGCTGATTAACTGTGACTAATTTATGACAAAAACAGATGATTTTCACCAATTCACAGGATAAAAATGGCACTAGGAGCAAAGGTTCTTGTAGAAAGTATGTCAAATGAACTAAACAACCCTTATAGGATTATTTGCATAACTTCAATTCTAAATCATTAGGGGTATAATAGAGTACATTTCGCCGAAACTGGAAGTTGTGTTCAGTAGGTTAAGCCAGATTCTAGTTCAAACGGTTGTTCCTTACGATCTTCCAACGCTGAAACATGCACCAGCTGCACCCAAATCTGTCGAACTTATGCCAAGATGACCGATTTAACCTCAATATGATAAATTCAACTCTAAAAAACAGGGGGTAAAATCGGGCACCACAAGCCGAAACTGGAAGTTGTTTTGAGTAAGTTAAGTAAGTTTCTAGTACAAACGGTTGATCCTCAAGACCTTCCAATGCCGAAACATGCACCAGTTGCACCGAATTTTGTGGAACTAATGCGAAGGAGACGGATTTAACCCTTATACAATAATTTCAATTCTAAAACATAAGGGGTATAACAGCGCACCTCACTCTGATATTTAAAGTTGTACTGATTAGATTAAACCATATTCTAGTATAAAAGGTTGTTCCTCCCGATCTCCCAGAGCTGAAATAGGCACCAGTTGCACCAATTTATGTTTAAAGTGTATGGAGCAGAGCGCATAATCGCTTATCTGATTTATTCAACTGAAACTTATTGGATATACGAACGCACACGTAGCATAAACTTGGACTTTCAAACGTTATTAGAGTCTAATTTCTGTTGTACACAAGTGCTTTCCACAATGTTATGGAGCTGAAACAGGCAACATTGTTCCCATAATCTGTGGAAAGCTTGTACAAAAGACCCAATAAACACTTACAGATATAACAAATAATTGAATATTCAGATATATGGGGCTATAATACCTCACATTTTTAATAACGTAGGACATGTACGGTTAAATTAGTTTAATTGTGGATGCAATTGTCTGTTTTGCATATTCTTGTGCAAAGAAATGCAGCATTTTTACAAATGTGTTAGTGTGTGAAGTGGATTGAATAAACCAGTATAATAACAGTTGTTTACCTAATTAGATGGGTTATAATAACGCAACTCTAGACTAAACTAGGACTTGTGCTGATTAACTGTGACTAATTTATGACAAAAACAGATGATTTTCACCAATTCACAGGATAAAAATGGCACTAGGAGCAAAGGTTCTTGTAGAAAGTATGTCAAATGCACTAAACAACCCTTATAGGATTATTTGCATAACTTCAATTCTAAATCATTAGGGGTATAATAGAGTACATTTCGCCGAAACTGGAAGTTGTGTTCAGTAGGTTAAGCCAGATTCTAGTTCAAACGGTTGTTCCTTACGATCTTCCAACGCTGAAACATGCACCAGCTGCACCCAAATCTGTCGAACTTATGCCAAGATGACCGAGTTAACCTCAATATGATAAATTCAATTCTAAAAAAAAAGGGGGTAAAATCGGGCACCTCAAGCCGAAACTGGAAGTTGTTTTGAGTAAGTTAAGTAAGTTTCTAGTACAAACGGTTGTTCCTCAAGACCTTCCAATGCCGAAACATGCACCAGTTGCACCGAATTTTGTGGAACTAATGCGAAGGAGACCGATTTAACCCTTATACAATAATTTCAATTCTAAAACATACGGGATATAACAGCGCACCTCACTCCGATATTTAAAGTTGTACTGATTAGATTAAACCATATTCTAGTATAAAAGGTTGTTCCTCCCGATCTCCCAGAGCTGAAATAGGCACCAGTTGCACCCATTTATGTTTAAAGTGTATGGAGCAGAGCGTATAATCGCTTATCTGATTTATTCAACTGAAACTTCTTGGATATACGAACGCACACGTAGCATAAACTTGGACTTTCAAACGTTATTAGAGTCTAATTTCTGTTGTACACAAGTGCTTTCCACAATGTTATGGAGCTGAAACAGGCAACATTGTTCCCATAATCTGTGGAAAGCTTGTACAAAAGACCCAATAAACACTTACAGATATAAGAAATAATTGAATATTCAGATATATGGGGCTATAATACCTCACATTTATAATAATGTAGGACATGTACGGTTAAATTAGTTTAATTGTCGATGCAAGTGTCTGTTTTGCATATTCTTGTGCAAAGAAATGCAGCATTTTTACAAATGTGTTAGTGTGTGAAGTGGGTTGAATAAACCAGTATAAGAACAATTGTTTATCTAATTAGATGGGTTATAATAACGCAACTCTAGACTAAACTAGGACTTGTGCTGATTAACTGTGACTAATTTATGACAAAAACAGATGATTTTCACCAATTCACAGGATAAAAATGGCACTAGGAGCAAAGGTTCTTGTAGAAAGTATGTCAAATGAACTAAACAACCCTTATAGGATTATTTGCATAACTTCAATTCTAAATCATTAGCGGTATAATAGAGTTAATAGAGTACATTTCGCCGAAACTGGAAGTTGTGTTCAGTAGGTTAAGCCAGATTCTAGTTCAAACGGTTGTTCCTTACGATCTTCCAACGCTGAAACATGCACCAGCTGCACCCAAATCTGTCGAACTTATGCCAAGATGACCGATTTAACCTCAATATGATAAATTCAATTCTAAAAAAAAAGGGGTAAAATCGGGCACCTCAAGCCGAAACTGGAAGTTGTTTTGAGTAAGTTAAGTAAGTTTCTAGTACAAACGGTTGTTCCTCAAGACCTTCCAATGCCGAAACATGCACCAGTTGCACCGAATTTTGTGGAACTAATGCGAAGGAGACCGATTTAACCCTTATACAATAATTTCAATTCTAAAACATACGTGATATAACAGCACACCTCACTCCGATATTTAAAGTTGTACTGATTAGATTAAACCATATTCTTGTATAAAAGGTTGTTCCTCCCGATCTCCCAGAGCTGAAATAGGCACCAGTTGCACCAATTTATGTTTAAAGTGTATGGAGCAGAGCGCATAATTGCTTATCTGATTTATTCAACTGAAACTTATTGGATATACGAACGCACACGTAGCATAAACTTGGACTTTCAAACGTTATTAGAGTCTAATTTCTGTTGTACACAAGTGCTTCCCACAATGTTATGGAGCTGAAACAGGCAACATTGTTCCCATAATCTGTGGAAAGCTTGTACAAAAGACCCAATAAACACTTACAGATATAAGAAATAATTCAATATTCAGATATATGGGGCTATAATACCTCACATTTATAATAATGTAGGACATGTACGGTTAAATTAGTTTAATTGTGGATGCAATTGTCTGTTTTGCATATTCTTGTGCAAAGAAATGCAGCATTTTTACAAATGTGTTAGTGTGTGTAGTGGATTGAATAAACCAGTATGAGAACAATTGTTTATTTAATTAGATGGGTTATAATAACGCAACTCTTGACTAAACTAGGACTTGTGCTGATTAACTGTGACTAATTTATGACAAAAACAGATGATTTTCACCAATTCACAGGATAAAAATGGCACTAGGAGCAAAGGTTCTTGTAGAAAGTATGTCAAATGAACTAAACAACCCTTATAGGATTATTTGCATAACTTGAATTCTAAATCATTAGGGGTATAATAGAGTACATTTCGCCGAAACTGGAAGTTGTGATCAGTAGGTTAAGCCAGATTCTAGTTCAAACGGTTGTTCCTTACGATCTTCCAACGCTGAAACATGCACCAGCTGCAACCAAATCTGTCGAACTTATGCCAAGATGACCGATTTAACCTCAATATGATAAATTCAACTCTAAAAAAAAGTGGTAAAATCGGGCACCTCAAGCCGAAACTGGAAGTTGTTTTGAGTAAATTAAGTAAGTTTCTAGTACAAACGGTTGTTTTTCAAGACCTTCCAATGCCGAAACATGCACCAGTTGTACCGAATTTTGTCCAACTAATGCGAAAGAGACGGATTTAACCCTTATACAATAATTTCAATTCTAAAACATAAGGGGTATAACAGCGCACCTCACTCTGATATTTAAAGTTGTACTGATTAGATTAAACCATATTCTTGTATAAAAGGTTGTTCCTCCCGATCTCCCAGAGCTGAAATAGGCACCAGTTGCACCAATTTATGTTTAAAGTGTATGGAGCAGAGCGCATAATCGCTTATCTGATTTATTCAACTGAAAATTATTGGATATACGAACGCACACGTAGCATAAACTTGGATTTTCAAATGTATTTTAGAGTCTAATTTCTGTTGTACACAAGTGCTTCCCACAATGTTATGGAGCTGAAACAGGCAACATTGTTCCCATAATCTGTGGAAAGCTTGTACAAAAGACCCAATAAACACTTACAGATATAAGAAATAATTGAATATTCAGATATATGGGGCTCTAATACCTCACATTTATAATAATGTAGGACATGTACGGTTAAATTAGTTTAATTGTGGATGCAATTGTCTGTTTTGCATATTCTTGTGCAAAGAAATGCAGCATTTTTACAAATGTGTTAGTGTGTGAAGTGCATTGAATAAACCAGTATAAGAACAATTGTTTATCTAATTAGATGGGTTATAATAACGCAACTCTAGACTAAACTAGGACTTGTGCTGATTAACTGTGACTAATTTATGACAAAAACAGATGATTTTCACCAATTCACAGGATAAAAATGGCACTAGGAGCAAAGGTTCTTGTAGAAAGTATGTCAAATGAACTAAACAACCCTTATAAGATTATTTGCATAACTTGAATTCTAAATCATTAGGGGTATAATAGAGCACATTTCGCCGAAACTGGAAGTTGTGTTCAGTAGGTTAAGCCAGATTCTAGTTCAGACGGTTGTTCCTTAAGATCTTCCAACGCTGAAACATGCATGAGCTGCACCCAAATCTGTCGAACTTATGCCAAGATGACCGATTTAACCTCAATATGATAAATTCAACTCTAAAAAAAAGTGGTAGAATTGGGCACCTCAAGCCGAAACTGGAAGTTGTTTTGAGTAAATTAAGTAAGTTTCTAGTACAAACGGTTGCTCCTCAAGACCTTCCAATGCCGAAACATGCACCAGTTGCACCGAATTTTGTCGAACTAATGCGAAGGAGACCGATTTAACCCTTATACAATAATTTCAATTCTAAAACATAAGGGGTATAACAGCGCACCTCACTCCGATATTTAAAGTTGTACTGATTAGATTAAACCATATTCTAGTATAAAAGGTTGTTCCTCCCGATCTCCCAGAGCTGAAATAGGCACCAGTTGCACCAATTTATGTTTAAAGTGTATGGAGCAGAGCGCATAATCGCTTATCTGATTTATTCAACTGAAACTTATTGGATATACGAACGCACACGTAGCATAAACTTGGACTTTCAAACGTTATTAGAGTCTAATTTCTGTTGTACACAAGTGCTTCCCACAATGTTATGGAGCTGAAACAGGCAACATTGTTCCCATAATCTGTGGAAAGCTTGTACAAAAGACCCAATAAACACTTACAGATATAAGAAATAATTGAATATTCAGATATATGGGGCTATAATACCTCACATTTATAATAATGTAGGACATGTACGGTTAAATTAGTTTAATTGTGGATGCAATTGTCTGTTTTGCATATTCTTGTGCAAAGAAATGCAGCATTTTTACAAATGTGTTAGTGTGTGAAGTGGATTGAATAAACCAGTATAAGAACAATTGTTTATCTAATTAGATGGGTTATAATAACGCAACTCTAGACTAAACTAGGACTTGTGCTGATTAACTGTGACTAATTTATGACAAAAACAGATGATTTTCACCAATTCACAGGATAAAAATGGCACTAGGAGCAAAGGTTCTTGTAGAAAGTATGTCAAATGAACTAAACAACCCTTATAAGATTATTTGCATAACTTCAATTCTAAATCATTAGGGGTATAATAGAGTACATTTCGCCGAAACTGGAAGTTGTGTTCAGTAGGTTAAGCCAGATTCTAGTTCAGACGGTTGTTCCTTAAGATCTTCCAACGCTGAAACATGCACCAGCTGCACCCAAATCTGTCGAACTTATGCCAAGATGACCGATTTAACCTCAATATGATAAATTCAACTCTAAAAAAAAGTGGTAAAATTGGGCACCTCAAGCCGAAACTGGAAGTTGTTTTGAGTAAGTTAAGTAAGTTTCTAGTACAAACGGTTGTTCCTCAAGACCTTCCAATGCCGAAACATGCACCAGTTGCACCGAATTTTGTCGAACTAATGCGAAGGAGACCGATTTAACCCTTATACAATAATTTCAATTCTAAAACATAAGGGGTATAACAGCGCACCTCACTCCGATATTTAAAGTTGTACTGATTAGATTAAACCATATTCTAGTATAAAAGGTTGTTCCTCCCGATCTCCCAGAGCTGAAATAGGCACCAGTTGCACCAATTTATGTTTAAAGTGTATGGAGCAGAGCGCATAATCGCTTATCTGATTTATTCAACTGAAACTTATTGGATATACGAACGCACACGTAGCATAAACTTGGACTTTCAAACGTTATTAGAGTCTAATTTCTGTTGTACACAAGTGCTTCCCACAATGTTATGGAGCTGAAACAGGCAACATTGTTCCCATAATCTGTGGAAAGCTTGTACAAAAGACCCAATAAACACTTACAGATATAAGAAATAATTGAATATTCAGATATATGGGGCTATAATACCTCACATTTATAATAATGTAGGACATGTACGGTTAAATTAGTTTAATTGTGGATGCAATTGTCTGTTTTGCATATTCTTGTGCAAAGAAATGCAGCATTTTTACAAATGTGTTAGTGTGTGAAGTGGATTGAATAAACCAGTATAAGAACAATTGTTTATCTAATTAGATGGGTTATAATAACGCAACTCTAGACTAAACTAGGACTTGTGCTGATTAACTGTGACTAATTTATGACAAAAACAGATGATTTTCACCAATTCACAGGATAAAAATGGCACTAGGAGCAAAGGTTCTTGTAGAAAGTATGTCAAATGAACTAAACAACCCTTATAGGATTATTTGCATAACTTCAATTCTAAATCATTAGGGGTATAATAGAGTACATTTCGCCGAAACTGGAAGTTGTGTTCAGTAGGTTAAGCCAGATTCTAGTTCAGACGGTTGTTCCTTAAGATCTTCCAACGCTGAAACATGCACCAGCTGCACCCAAATCTGTCGAACTTATGCCGAGATGACCGATTTAACCTCAATATGATAAATTCAACTCTAAAAAAAAAGTGGTAAAAACGGGCACCTCAAGCCGAAACTGGAAGTTGTTTTGAGTAAGTTAAGTAAGTTTCTAGTACAAACGGTTGTTCCTCAAGACCTTCCAATGCCGAAACATGCACCAGTTGCACCAAATTTTGTCGAACTAATGCGAAGGAGACCGATTTAACCCTTATACAATAATTTCAATTCTAAAACATAAGGGGTATAACAGCGCACCTCACTCCGATATTTAAAGTTGTACTGATTAGATTAAACCATATTCTAGTATAAAAGGTTGTTCCTCCCGATCTCCCAGAGCTGAAATAGGCACCAGTTGCACCAATTTATGTTTAAAGTGTATGGAGCAGAGCGCATAATCGCTTATCTGATTTATTCAACTGAAAATTATTGGATATACGAACGCACACGTAGCATAAACTTGGATTTTCAAACGTTTTTAGAGTCTAATTTCTGTTGTACACAAGTGTTTCCCACAATGTTATGGAGCTGAAACAGGCAACATTGTTCCCATAATCTGTGGAAAGCTTGTACAAAAGACCCAATAAACACTTACAGATATAACAAATAATTGAATATTCAGATATATGGGGCTATAATACCTCACATTTATAATAATGTAGTACATGTACGGTTAAATTAGTTTAATTGTCGATGCAATTGTCTGTTTTGCATATTCTTGTGCAAAGAAATGCAGCATTTTTACAAATGTGTTAGTGTGTGAAGTGGATTGAATAAACCAGTATAAGAACAATTGTTTATATAATTAGATGGG
The DNA here is from genome assembly GCA_020458035.1 of Magallana ariakensis. Taxonomy (NCBI): domain Eukaryota; kingdom Metazoa; phylum Mollusca; class Bivalvia; order Ostreida; family Ostreidae; genus Magallana; species Magallana ariakensis. Next base: position 12,415,939 of record CM035812.1, on the reverse strand, counting down.
TTATAATAACGCAACTCTTGACTAAACTAGGACTTGTGCTGATTAACTGTGACTAATTTATGACAAAAACAGATGATTTTCACCAATTCACAGGATAAAAATGGCACTAGGAGCAAAGGTTCTTGTAGAAAGTATGTCAAATGAACTAAACAACCCTTATAGGATTATTTGCATAACTTCAATTCTAAATCATTAGGGGTATAATAGAGTACATTTCGCCGAAACTGGAAGTTGTGTTCAGTAGGTTAAGCCAGATTCTAGTTCAAACGGTTGTTCCTTACGATCTTCCAACGCTGAAACATGCACCAGCTGCACCCAAATCTGTCGAACTTATGCCAAGATGACCGATTTAACCTCAATATGATAAATTCAACTCTAAAAAACAGGGGGTAAAATCGGGCACCACAAGCCGAAACTGGAAGTTGTTTTGAGTAAGTTAAGTAAGTTTCTAGTACAAACGGTTGATCCTCAAGACCTTCCAATGCCGAAACATGCACCAGTTGCACCGAATTTTGTGGAACTAATGCGAAGGAGACGGATTTAACCCTTATACAATAATTTCAATTCTAAAACATAAGGGGTATAACAGCGCACCTCACTCTGATATTTAAAGTTGTACTGATTAGATTAAACCATATTCTAGTATAAAAGGTTGTTCCTCCCGATCTCCCAGAGCTGAAATAGGCACCAGTTGCACCAATTTATGTTTAAAGTGTATGGAGCAGAGCGCATAATCGCTTATCTGATTTATTCAACTGAAACTTATTGGATATACGAACGCACACGTAGCATAAACTTGGACTTTCAAACGTTATTAGAGTCTAATTTCTGTTGTACACAAGTGCTTTCCACAATGTTATGGAGCTGAAACAGGCAACATTGTTCCCATAATCTGTGGAAAGCTTGTACAAAAGACCCAATAAACACTTACAGATATAAGAAATAATTGAATATTCAGATATATGGGGCTATAATACCTCACATTTTTAATAACGTAGGACATGTACGGTTAAATTAGTTTAATTGTCGATGCAATTGTCTGTTTTGCATATTCTTGTGCAAAGAAATGCAACATTTTTACAAATGTGTTAGTGTGTGAAGTGGATTGAATAAACCAGTATAAGAACAGTTGTTTACCTAATTAGATGGGTTATAATAACGCAACTCTAGACTAAACTAGGACTTGTGCTGATTAACTGTGACTAATTTATGACAAAAACAGATGATTTTCACCAATTCACAGGATAAAAATGGCACTAGGAGCAAAGGTTCTTGTAGAAAGTATGTCAAATGCACTAAACAACCCTTATAGGATTATTTGCATAACTTCAATTCTAAATCATTAGGGGTATAATAGAGTACATTTCGCCGAAACTGGAAGTTGTGTTCAGTAGGTTAAGCCAGATTCTAGTTCAAACGGTTGTTCCTTACGATCTTCCAACGCTGAAACATGCACCAGCTGCACCCAAATCTGTCGAACTTATGCCGAGATGACCGAGTTAACCTCAATATGATAAATTCAATTCTAAAAAAAAAGGGGGTAAAATCGGGCACCTCAAGCCGAAACTGGAAGTTGTTTTGAGTAAGTTAAGTAAGATTCTAGTACAAACGGTTGATCCTCAAGACCTTCCAATGCCGAAACATGCACCAGTTGCACCGAATTTTGTGGAACTAATGCGAAGGAGACCGATTTAACCCTTATACAATAATTTCAATTCTAAAACATACGTGATATAACAGCGCACCTCACTCCGATATTTAAAGTTGTACTGATTAGATTAAACCATATTCTAGTATAAAAGGTTGTTCCTCCCGATCTCCTAGAGCTGAAATAGGCACCAGTTGCACCAATTTATGTTTAAAGTGTATGGAGCAGAGCGCATAATCGCTTATCTGATTTATTCAACTGAAACTTATTGGATATACGAACGCACACGTAGCATAAACTGGGACTTTCAAACGTTATTAGAGTCTAATTTCTGTTGTACACAAGTGCTTTCCACAATGTTATGGAGCTGAAACAGGCAACATTGTTCCCATTATCTGTGGAAAGCTTGTACAAAAGACCCAATAAACACTTACAGATATAACAAATAATTGAATATTCAGATATATGGGGCTGTAATACCTCACATTTATAATAATGTAGTACATGTACGGTTAAATTAGTTTAATTGTCGATGCAATTGTCTGTTTTGCATATTCTTGTGCAAAGAAATGCAGCATTTTTACAAATGTGTTAGTGTGTGAAGTGGATTGAATAAACCAGTATAAGAACAATTGTTTATCTTATTAGATGGGTTATAATAACGCAACTCTTGACTAAACTAGGACTTGTGCTGATTAACTGTGACTAATTTATGACAAAAACAGATGATTTTCACCAATTCACAGGATAAAAATGGCACTAGGAGCAAAGGTTCTTGTAGAAAGTATGTCAAATGAACTAAACAACCCTTATAGGATTATTTGCATAACTTCAATTCTAAATCATTAGGGGTATAATAGAGTTAATAGAGTACATTTCGCCGAAACTGGAAGTTGTGTTCAGTAGGTTAAGCCAGATTCTAGTTCAAACGGTTGTTCCTTACGATCTTCCAACGCTGAAACATGCACCAGCTGCACCCAAATCTGTCGAACTTATGCCAAGATGACCGATTTAACCTCAATATGATAAATTCAATTCTAAAAAAAAGGGGGTAAAATCGGGCACCTCAAGCCGAAACTGGAAGTTGTTTTGAGTAAGTTAAGTAAGTTTCTAGTACAAACGGTTGTTCCTCAAGACCTTCCAATGCCGAAACATGCACCAGTTGCACCGAATTTTGTGGAACTAATGCGAAGGAGACCGATTTAACCCTTATACAATAATTTCAATTCTAAAACATACGTGATATAACAGCACACCTCACTCCGATATTTAAAGTTGTACTGATTAGATTAAACCATATTCTTGTATAAAAGGTTGTTCCTCCCGATCTCCCAGAGCTGAAATAGGCACCAGTTGCACCAATTTATGTTTAAAGTGTATGGAGCAGAGCGCATAATCGCTTATCTGATTTATTCAACTGAAACTTATTAGATATACGAACGCACACGTAGCATAAACTTGGACTTTCAAACATTATTAGAGTCTAATTTCTGTTGTACACAAGTGCTTCCCACAATGGTATGGAGCTGAAACAGGCAACATTGTTCCCATAATCTGTGGAAAGCTTGTACAAAAGACCCAATAAACACTTACAGATATAAGAAATAATTGAATATTCAGATATATGGGGCTATAATACCTCACATTTATAATAATGTAGGACATGTACGGTTAAATTAGTTTAATTGTGGATGCAATTGTCTGTTTTGCATATTCTTGTGCAAAGAAATGCAGCATTTTTACAAATGTGTTAGTGTGTGTAGTGGATTGAATAAACCAGTATAAGAACAGTTGTTTACCTAATTAGATGGGTTATAATAACGCAACTCTAGACTAAACTAGGACTTGTGCTGATTAACTGTGACTAATTTATGACAAAAACAGATGATTTTCACCAATTCACAGGATAAGAATGGCACTAGGAGCAAAGGTTCTTGTAGAAAGTATGTCAAATGAACTAAACAACCCTTATAGGATTATTTGCATAACTTCAATTCTAAATCATTAGGGGTATAATAGAGTACATTTCGCCGAAACTGGAAGTTGTGTTCAGTAGGTTAAGCCAGATTCTAGTTCAAACGGTTGTTCCTTACGATCTTCCAACGCTGAAACATGCACCAGCTGCACCCAAATCTGTCGAATTTATGCCAAGATGACCGATTTAACCTCAATATGATAAATTCAATTCTAAAAAAAAAAGGGGTAAAATCGGGCACCTCAAGCCGAAACTGGAAGTTGTTTTGAGTAAGTTAAGTAAGTTTCTAGTACAAACGGTTGTTCCTCAAGACCTTCCAATGCCGAAACATGCACCAGTTGCACCGAATTTTGTGGAACTAATGCGAAGGAGACCGATTTAACCCTTATACAATAATTTCAATTCTAAAACATACGGGATATAACAGCGCACCTCACTCCGATATTTAAAGTTGTACTGATTAGATTAAACCATATTCTAGTATAAAAGGTTGTTCCTCCCGATCTCCCAGAGCTGAAATAGGCACCAGTTGCACCCATTTATGTTTAAAGTGTATGGAGCAGAGCGTATAATCGCTTATCTGATTTATTCAACTGAAACTTCTTGGATATACGAACGCACACGTAGCATAAACTTGGACTTTCAAACGTTATTAGAGTCTAATTTCTGTTGTACACAAGTGCTTTCCACAATGTTATGGAGCTGAAACAGGCAACATTGTTCCCATAATCTGTGGAAAGCTTGTACAAAAGACCCAATAAACACTTACAGATATAAGAAATAATTGAATATTCAGATATATGGGGCTATAATACCTCACATTTATAATAATGTAGGACATGTACGGTTAAATTAGTTTAATTGTCGATGCAAGTGTCTGTTTTGCATATTCTTGTGCAAAGAAATGCAGCATTTTTACAAATGTGTTAGTGTGTGAAGTGGGTTGAATAAACCAGTATAAGAACAATTGTTTATCTAATTAGATGGGTTATAATAACGCAACTCTAGACTAAACTAGGACTTGTGCTGATTAACTGTGACTAATTTATGACAAAAACAGATGATTTTCACCAATTCACAGGATAAAAATGGCACTAGGAGCAAAGGTTCTTGTAGAAAGTATGTCAAATGAACTAAACAACCCTTATAGGATTATTTGCATAACTTCAATTCTAAATCATTAGGGGTATAATAGAGTTAATAGAGTACATTTCGCCGAAACTGGAAGTTGTGTTCAGTAGGTTAAGCCAGATTCTAGTTCAAACGGTTGTTCCTTACGATCTTCCAACGCTGAAACATGCACCAGCTGCACCCAAATCTGTCGAACTTATGCCAAGATGACCGATTTAACCTCAATATGATAAATTCAATTCTAAAAAAAAGGGGGTAAAATCGGGCACCTCAAGCCGAAACTGGAAGTTGTTTTGAGTAAGTTAAGTAAGTTTCTAGTACAAACGGTTGTTCCTCAAGACCTTCCAATGCCGAAACATGCACCAGTTGCACCGAATTTTGTGGAACTAATGCGAAGGAGACCGATTTAACCCTTATACAATAATTTCAATTCTAAAACATACGTGATATAACAGCACACCTCACTCCGATATTTAAAGTTGTACTGATTAGATTAAACCATATTCTTGTATAAAAGGTTGTTCCTCCCGATCTCCCAGAGCTGAAATAGGCACCAGTTGCACCAATTTATGTTTAAAGTGTATGGAGCAGAGCGCATAATCGCTTATCTGATTTATTCAACTGAAACTTATTAGATATACGAACGCACACGTAGCATAAACTTGGACTTTCAAACATTATTAGAGTCTAATTTCTGTTGTACACAAGTGCTTCCCACAATGGTATGGAGCTGAAACAGGCAACATTGTTCCCATAATCTGTGGAAAGCTTGTACAAAAGACCCAATAAACACTTACAGATATAAGAAATAATTGAATATTCAGATATATGGGGCTATAATACCTCACATTTATAATAATGTAGGACATGTACGGTTAAATTAGTTTAATTGTGGATGCAATTGTCTGTTTTGCATATTCTTGTGCAAAGAAATGCAGCATTTTTACAAATGTGTTAGTGTGTGTAGTGGATTGAATAAACCAGTATAAGAACAGTTGTTTACCTAATTAGATGGGTTATAATAACGCAACTCTAGACTAAACTAGGACTTGTGCTGATTAACTGTGACTAATTTATGACAAAAACAGATGATTTTCACCAATTCACAGGATAAGAATGGCACTAGGAGCAAAGGTTCTTGTAGAAAGTATGTCAAATGAACTAAACAACCCTTATAGGATTATTTGCATAACTTCAATTCTAAATCATTAGGGGTATAATAGAGTACATTTCGCCGAAACTGGAAGTTGTGTTCAGTAGGTTAAGCCAGATTCTAGTTCAAACGGTTGTTCCTTACGATCTTCCAACGCTGAAACATGCACCAGCTGCACCCAAATCTGTCGAATTTATGCCAAGATGACCGATTTAACCTCAATATGATAAATTCAATTCTAAAAAAAAAAGGGGTAAAATCGGGCACCTCAAGCCGAAACTGGAAGTTGTTTTGAGTAAGTTAAGTAAGTTTCTAGTACAAACGGTTGTTCCTCAAGACTTTCCAATGCCGAAACATGCACCAGTTGCACCGAATTTTGTGGAACTAATGCGAAGGAGACCGATTTAACCCTTATACAATAATTTCAATTCTAAAACATACGTGATATAACAGCGCACCTCACTCCGATATTTAAAGTTGTACTGATTAGATTAAACCATATTCTAGTATAAAAGGTTGTTCCTCCCGATCTCCCAGAGCTGAAATAGGCACCAGTTGCACCCATTTATGTTTAAAGTGTATGGAGCAGAGCGTATAATCGCTTATCTGATTTATTCAACTGAAACTTCTTGGATATACGAACGCACACGTAGCATAAACTTGGACTTTCAAACGTTATTAGAGTCTAATTTCTGTTGTACACAAGTGCTTTCCACAATGTTATGGAGCTGAAACAGGCAACATTGTTCCCATAATCTGTGGAAAGCTTGTACAAAAGACCCAATAAACACTTACAGATATAAGAAATAATTGAATATTCAGATATATGGGGCTATAATACCTCACATTTATAATAATGTAGGACATGTACGGTTAAATTAGTTTAATTGTCGATGCAAGTGTCTGTTTTGCATATTCTTGTGCAAAGAAATGCAGCATTTTTACAAATGTGTTAGTGTGTGAAGTGGGTTGAATAAACCAGTATAAGAACAATTGTTTATCTAATTAGATGGGTTATAATAACGCAACTCTAGACTAAACTAGGACTTGTGCTGATTAACTGTGACTAATTTATGACAAAAACAGATGATTTTCACCAATTCACAGGATAAAAATGGCACTAGGAGCAAAGGTTCTTGTAGAAAGTATGTCAAATGAACTAAACAACCCTTATAGGATTATTTGCATAACTTCAATTCTAAATCATTAGCGGTATAATAGAGTTAATAGAGTACATTTCGCCGAAACTGGAAGTTGTGTTCAGTAGGTTAAGCCAGATTCTAGTTCAAACGGTTGTTCCTTACGATCTTCCAACGCTGAAACATGCACCAGCTGCACCCAAATCTGTCGAACTTATGCCAAGATGACCGATTTAACCTCAATATGATAAATTCAATTCTAAAAAAAAAGGGGTAAAATCGGGCACCTCAAGCCGAAACTGGAAGTTGTTTTGAGTAAGTTAAGTAAGTTTCTAGTACAAACGGTTGTTCCTCAAGACCTTCCAATGCCGAAACATGCACCAGTTGCACCGAATTTTGTGGAACTAATGCGAAGGAGACCGATTTAACCCTTATACAATAATTTCAATTCTAAAACATACGTGATATAACAGCACACCTCACTCCGATATTTAAAGTTGTACTGATTAGATTAAACCATATTCTTGTATAAAAGGTTGTTCCTCCCGATCTCCCAGAGCTGAAATAGGCACCAGTTGCACCAATTTATGTTTAAAGTGTATGGAGCAGAGCGCATAATTGCTTATCTGATTTATTCAACTGAAACTTATTGGATATACGAACGCACACGTAGCATAAACTTGGACTTTCAAACGTTATTAGAGTCTAATTTCTGTTGTACACAAGTGCTTCCCACAATGTTATGGAGCTGAAACAGGCAACATTGTTCCCATAATCTGTGGAAAGCTTGTACAAAAGACCCAATAAACACTTACAGATATAAGAAATAATTCAATATTCAGATATATGGGGCTATAATACCTCACATTTATAATAATGTAGGACATGTACGGTTAAATTTGTTTAATTGTCGATGCAATTGTCTGTTTTGCATATTCTTGTGCAAAGAAATGCAGCATTTTTATAAATGTGTTAGTGTGTGAAGTGGATTGAATAAACCAGTATAAGAACAGTTGTTCACCTAATTTGATGGGTTATAATAACGCAACTCTAGACTAAACTAGGACTTGTGCTGATTAACTGTGACTAATTTATGACAAAAACAGATGAGTTTCACCAATTCACAGGATAAAAATGGCACTAGGAGCAAAGGTTCTTGTAGAAAGTATGTCAAATGAACTAAACAACCCTTATAGGATTATTTGCATAACTTCAATTCTAAATCATTAGGGGTATAATAGAGTACATTTCGCCGAAACTGGAAGTTGTGTTCAGTAGGTTAAGCCAGATTCTAGTTCAAACGGTTGTTCCTTACGATCTTCCAACGCTGAAACATGCACCAGCTGCACCCAAATCTGTCGAACTTATGCCAAGATGACCGATTTAACCTCAATATGATAAATTCAACTCTAAAAAAAGTGGTAAAATCGGGCACCTCAAGCCGAAACTGGAAGTTGTTTTGAGTAAGTTAAGTAAGTTTCTAGTACAAACGGTTGTTCCTCAAGACCTTCCAATGCGGAAACATGCACCAGTTGCACCGAATTTTGTGGAACTAATGCGAAGGAGACCGATTTAACCCTTATACAATAATTTCAATTCTAAAACATAAGGGGTATAACAGCGCACCTCACTCTGATATTTAAAGTTGTACTGATTAAATTAAACCATATTCTAGTATAAAAGGTTGTTCCTCCCGATCTCCCAGAGCTGAAATAGGCACCAGTTGCACCAATTTATGTTTAAAGTGTATGGAGCAGAGCGCATAATCGCTTATCTGATTTATTCAACTGAAACTTATTGGATATACGAACGCACACGTAGCATAAAATTGGACTTTCAAACATTATTAGAGTCTAATTTCTGTTGTACACAAGTGCTTCCCACAATGTTATGGAGCTGAAACAGGCAACATTGTTCCCATAATCTGTGGAAAGCTTGTACAAAAGACCCAATAAACACTTACAGATATAAGAAATAATTCAATATTCAGATATATGGGGCTATAATACCTCACATTTATAATAATGTAGGACATGTACGGTTAAATTAGTTTAATTGTGGATGCAATTGTCTGTTTTGCATATTCTTGTGCAAAGAAATGCAGCATTTTTACAAATGTGTTAGTGTGTGTAGTGGATTGAATAAACCAGTATAAGAACAGTTGTTTACCTAATTAGATGGGTTATAATAACGCAACTCTAGACTAAACTAGGACTTGT
>CM035812.1:12376035-12406174 GCA_020458035.1 Magallana ariakensis | reverse complement strand
CCACGTAACACCCAGTACAGATGCTTGATCCATCTCTAAATTTATCGCGGGAAATATAGCACAAGATCATTGTGACGTCATACTTAACTTTCTTTTGCTCTCGATAGTTCTCGGAAATTGTCGGATAAATTCGGGGAAGGAAATGTCAGCAAAAGTTCAGATAGCTACAGTTTTTAACGTAAGAATATGAGTTGCTTACTTTAGTGTTTTTAAAGGATTTTTTATTGGTAAATGAGAAAGACATATGCGATTAACAGGTAAAAATTTCCTTAGAAACGCTTCCTGTTCCACCATGTTGCTATGCACCGCAAAGGATTATTGGGATATGTAGAACTTTTTCACGTGGCCTTATAAAATTTTCTTTGAACAATGTGCAGATTTCAACTCGAATTTCCTCCGTTCGTACACGTTATCTATGGAGCTCGCTACACGAGCGGCGCTTTGCGCCGCTCGCTGCGCTCGCTATAATAGAGGAATATCACAATAACTTAGTTTCTGGAAATAAATGCATATTAGTAGATTTTTAACAAATTAATTTAACTACCGCGATATCATAGGTCCGGCTCATAAAATGCCAAAAATAATTAAATGTTTGTTTTTCCATATATTATTGAAAACCAATATTTTAACGATTTGCTCACTTATCGATCAGTCTTTATAAGATGCAATTTTATGAGCTTAGTTAATTATTTTCTTTCACAAATTATGTTGCTAAAACGCAACCAGGTTGAGGGGTGTGGGGGTAAGGGTGGGTGTGGGTTACTATGGTTTATGATTAAGTAGCCTTTGTAGTTCAAAGGCTTGTAACTGTCATAAGATAAATTATTAAAACAAAATCCGTTTTTGTTTTGATATTTTGCCCAATGATGACCATGTCTTAGTTTGTAAAAAAAAATTTAAAACAAATTATATCCCATCAAAAGAATCACCAATGTAAAGCATATTAAATTCACTTCTTGTAAATTGAACATTGGACTGTTACAACAAAATATCCAACCAGTTTATTTTGAAATTTGATAAAATTACCATGCAATGTAATTGTTTTAGCTGACATCGTGCAGACCAACTGTAAAAGAGCAGTAGAGTCTAATTCACGGTTATAGCATTGTTTTCCTTCTCACTGTTAATTTTTTTTCGAGTTAAAAAACGGGAAATGTGAAAGAGAAAATCCTGGATTCCCTAAAATAGGTATGTACATGTATGTTCAGGAAATCCACGAAAAGTACTAGTGACAGGAAAGGAAAACAAAAATGACTATTAATAATAACAATTAATCTAATATTGTGATTGGAAAATGGGTTGTATAAATTGATGCTTTTAAAATCACACAGGTACATGTATGACATAGGAATATCTTTAAGATTAAGACAATCAAACGCGTTACTGGAAAAGTTTTAATGTTTTAAACATTTGCGTGTATAATAGGCAATTAGACAATCACTTGAATCAACAAATATAGCAAGAAGCCAACTATTTATATCATGGTTTGTATTGTAATGTATCGTTAAAACCATGCTAATAAAAAAAATGATACATTATAATTATCTATAAACAATATTCAATATCAGTCCTTTTCCGTAATTAACAATTTGACATATTATTGTAATATATTGTATTGTATTTCACATATACCAGTTGAAATGATCTAAATGAAAATGATAAACAGAATAAAATATGTTTTATTGTACAAGGCTCATCCATTCTTTTCATCTCTTTTCAGGCAAAATAAGAAATTAAAAACAGAGAGGAAACTAATTAATAATGATTGATCCAAACAAAAATTCGATTCATTTATACAAGAAAGTATTAGTTTTATTCTACTGTTCTAAACAGAAATATATTATAATACAAAATGCTATGTTTTTCTCAATTTTGGTTCGTACATGTAGACTATACTAGCGTATGCAGTATGATTTTAATCGTTTAGCTATCTTGACAAGTTATTGTGCGCTCTTTACAAATGTATTGTTAATATAAGTGTTGAATTCTTAACATATGACATGTAATCAACGACAATTCGGTTACCTCTATCGTGTATATATACAATACCGGTATCTACATGTATATATCTTTCCAACTCAATATACGAGTTATAGAACTTTGGGCACGTAGCATTTTAATTTTGTCTGAATTTTTTTCCTTTTACTCCGATTCAAGAGTCGTTTACTACGTGTAATAAATATTTTTTGTCAGTTATGGTTATTCATAGCATTAGTTTTAACGTAAAATGAATTAAATGACGAATCAAAATTATTAAAGGGTATATGACACAAAATACGATTCCAGAGACCAAATTTGATTAGCAATTTATTTTATTTTAATTCTCCATTGAAGAAAAGGATATTAACCCGATATATCTCATGCAAAAACGAATTATGAAGTTTTAAGTGTACAATGGACAAAACGGAAGAAAAAGCACAAATCAATATGCAAAAAAGATATTTCAATGAATCCCGTGAAATTTCATTTTTCTAACATCATGTGTTACTGATATGTTAAATACTTACAGCTTTGCTATTGAAGAACACTGATCCAAAAAGACCCCTACAAACACTATATTAAATGTCATTAAAATTATATACTTATTCTTATAGGATAACCTGACATAAATTGTATTTTTAATAAACATCTAGGCCTTTTCAGAATAAAGTGTGTTATGGGACCTGTTTTTTTTCGTGATATCAATCTATCCTCAATTTTGTAAAATCTGTTCAAAATAATACTAGGTTTTTTTTTCATTTCTGATGTCGACTCATTCATGGTCACATATTTTATTCTACAGAATTTTAACATTTACTGACAGTCTGACACAACAAATTGATTGGAAAAAAAATACCGATGTTTATAGTATTTCATTTTTCTCTCATTTCTTTTCTTTATGCTAATTCTCTGACAAAAATGACAATACATTGAATATTCTCTTATCATCGAAAAAATGTTTGTTCACCTGATTTTTCACTGCCTGGTTTAGCCTCGTTTCAATCTGATAATAAGTCTTAGTCATCAATAATAGGGGGTGGGGTGGGGGACGGTGGTTATCGGCGAAATGCTTACATATGTAGCCATAGAATGTGCGGGAATAAGCATGATGTAGAGGAATGGGGAGAGGATGCATTGTCTAGTTTTGACAAATTGGCACACAAAATTCGGGCACATAAATTTCAAATATTTTATTTGTTCTAAATTAAATGCAATTTCTTATCATATATCTTAACATATAAGATTCGTTCAAATTACAATGAAATTCCAAATAATTGGTTACCATGCACACAAGCTTCTAAATGTAAAGCCATTTGTCCCGTCGCCTTAATACAGAGGTAGTAAATTGTTACTATCAATTAAGCTTTATGTAACGTTAATTATATATAATTTGTTCTATTTTTGCATACAATTAATTTTTTCAAAACATAATTATTTCCCTTCAAAATGTAACTGTTTCAATTACTGAAGGTTTGTTAATTAACCAGTAATAAACAAAAGACCGTTTTTCTGACGGATGTTATTTTTTTCAAATTCTAACCTCATACCATGTGATTATCATCCATCACAGGATATAAGGATCCAGGAAGTAACATAAACAAGACATTTTAAGTGTGTTTATATTACAAATGGAGCATTCAAAATGAAGTCCCTGTGGAGATACGTGTTAGTGATCCTTGTATCCGTCAAATGTGTTGCGAGTAAGTATAATGTATGAAGATTGTAAAGTATAAACATGTATTAGCATAGAAACAAAATAACATCTATGATCTATGTTATAAATTCGGAAATTTTGGCGAAATACAGTATTTAGATCTATAAGTGTGTATCTGTAAATGATTATTGTCTCTTGTCGAGAAAGTGTATAATTATACGTATTGCAATGTAGTTCTTTGTTTTATAGAAATGTCCATGTAAAACCAACGAAATATCTGAATTAGCAATCACAGAGTTCGATTACAATAAATAATAACTTCTATCAAACTCCTCAGCATATATACATGCTTGGATTCAGTAAGAAGGTTAACATATTTAAGATCCATAAGTTTATTGCTCTTGAATGTTATGTTTTTTTTTTGTAGAAAATATACCTCTTCGTTACTTAATAGTGTAATAAAAATAACGTTTTATATTCAGGGTTAGAAATGTTGTTATTGTTGGTAAAATGTACTATAAGTGTGTATTTTTAAATATTGAAGGCCAGTGTATAGGTAGCGAGACCTGTGAATGCCATTGCTATTTTAAATGCTTTGGATACTACTGCGATTCTTGCGCTAAAGGATGGAGCGGAACAACAAGCAATCGTTGTCAAAGACGTAAGTAGAATGTATGACGTTCTTAAAATTCACACGAGATAATTTATTTTGATATACAGACGGACAGAAAGTCGAAAAGATAGATAGATAGATAGATAGATAGATAGATAGATAGATAGATAGATAGATAGATAGATAGATAGATAGATAGATTGATCGTAGATGTTGAAGCAGTATCATGTATCATGAGTTATAATAATACTGAAATCGCGCTGTCATTTTGTTTGTCCATCTGCCTGTCTGTCTTCACGTCGAATGTGTTTTTGAATGCACACAAGAAAAAGTAAGTGTAAAATCTTCACTGGGAAAAAATTGGCTTATCAGTTAAGTGATTAAATCATGTGCAAAATAACTCGCTTTTTTAGATTTCATTGCAGATCAACTAGCTTCACTGTTCATTATCTTGAATTAGAACATAACACACTTTATCATCCAATCAGCAGTCGCTAAATATTCTATTAAGTGATGTTTTTAATAATTAAGAATTTCACTAAGTTCACAGCGACGTCACATTTCGATTGACAGCTTAGAGAGCCGAAAACTAAAGAGAGATGATATTTTATTGGCACATAACTTTTGATCAACCAATGAAAAAGTATGTTATGTTCTAAGTAAGTTAGATAATATTAAGTAAAATTTACGCGATTAAGAAGGGGCTTGGTCGCTTCGCTCCCTCCGCCCCCTTCTTACATGTAATCGCGTGAATTTTACTTAATATGATCTAACTATTACTTATTCTCAATGATTAACATTTGTGATTGGCCATCTCATTACCATACTGTCAATTAGTTATTTTAGCAGACAACATTAGTATTTAGTGAACTTAAAAAAAAAATCAACAGATTTCACATCTGGAGGAAAGAATAGCACACTTTCAGCAGACACTCATTAGTCATTACATGTGAAGGCGTGCCTTTTTATTGAAACACTAATACTTTACTTTAATTATTTGATGAAATAAACACTTTAATTTATAACTTTGTCATCACTTTTCGAACTGAATTACCAGAAAAATGCTTTGTGAAAATGATCACTTTGATATTGTTTTTTTGGTTTACATTGTAATTCAAAAACTTAGTATTTCTATTCCCTGATCCCTTTTTGCCCGGCGTCCGTTTGTCCGTCCGTCCGTATGTCCTTCTTTCTGTCTGTCTGTCTGTCTGTCTGTCCGTAAACTTTTAACATTTTCGACTTCTTCTTCTCTGGGCCGATTTCAACCAAACTTGGCACAAAGCATCCTTAGGTGAAGGAGATTCAAGTTTGTTAAAATGAAGGGCCACGCCCTCTTCAAGCGGAGATAATTAAAAATCATTGAAAATTTGTTCGTATTTTCAAAAATCTTCTTCTCAAAAATCATTTGGCCAGAAAAGCTGAAACTTGTGGGGAAGCATCCTCAGGTAGTGTAAACTCAAGTTTGTTCAAATCATGATCCCCAAGTGGGGTGGGGTCACAATGGGGGATCGAATTTTTACATAGGAATATATAGAGTTAATCTTTAAAAATCTTTTTCTCTGAAACTGATCAGCCAGAAAAGCTGTAACTTATGTGGGAGCATCCTCAGGTAGTATAGATTCAAGTTGTTCAAATAATAATCCCCAGGGGTGGGTTGGGGCCACAATGGGAAAGCTGAATTTTTACATAGGAATATATATAGTAAATCTTTAAAAGTTTTATTTCCTAAAACTGATCAGCCAGAAAAGCTGTAACTAGTGTGGAAGCATCCTCAGGTAGTGTAGATTTAAGTTTGTTCAAATCATGATCCCCGGGGATAGGGTGGGGCCGCAATGGGGGGTGAATTTTTACATAAAATATATAAAGTAAATCTTTAAAAATCTTTTCTGAAACTGATCAACCAGAAAAGCTGTAACTTGTGTGGAAGCGTCCTTTGGTAGTGTAAATTCAAGTTTGTTCAAATCATAATCCCCAGTGGTAGGGTTGGGCCACAATGGGTCGAACTTTAACATAGGAATATATAGAGAAAAATAATCAGAAAGCTGATTTTATTGGGAGTTGATTTTAATCAACTCTCCTATGCAGTTACTCAGGCAAACCGAAAGTGAAACAGTGTTTGGACCTAAGCACAAATCAACACCGCTGACAACATTTAGTTCTTAAAAATAATAAATAAATTCGATGAAATGTATTCTAAAGCATTGTTTTTCAAGGAAACTTATTTATGGATATCTTGTAAATAGTCAGATTTTAAATGGTGCGAATAATTTTGATATTTTTGTAGTCGTACATTGTATGTATTCCTACGCCAGAGTTCAATATAGTCTCGTTCAACCAGACGCTCGGCTGTCTCCGTAAATATCCGACAATCAGAGTGTCTCTCTTTCTTGTCGGAGATTAACGAAGACAACCAAACGTCTGGTTAAACGAAACTAGAGTTGAATATTGCCTGGATCCAAACAATATCTCAGAAATATTTCTATTACTGATACGTAGTTTGATGGAATTAATTCTTTGAATAATACAAAACATGATTCGTATGGGGTTTTCACGAAATTTCTGTAGGAGAATTTATATTATAAAAAATATGCGTAATTCAAATACATATATATAGGAAACTATTTGCCATCCAAAATAATATCGTTGATTTTAAAATAAATAATAATCGATAAAATCAACTCCCGTCAGTACTTCAGTACTTTGATTATATCTATCATTGCTTAGGTAAGTGATGTGGCCCATGGGCCTCTTGTTTGGACATATTGTCGAAGATTTTAGAACTTTAATTATAAACAACGAAGGTCGATAGCAGGGTTGGGGTAATGCTAAATGTAATGGTAATGCATTGCAATGCAATGTTTTCAAAGTAATGTTAGTAATGTGTAATGCCACAAATTTAGCATTACTTGTATTGGTAATGTAATGCATTACTTTCCAAAATCTAGTGTAATATAACTAGCTATAACAACACAATTTCATAACATGTTACATGAGTTTTGTTATTAAGAATTTTATATCATTTGAAAAATTTACTCCAATTAGTTGTGCATTCAATGAATTCTTTACTGTGAAGAATGTGTCAACAACACACAATGCCCCCAGGATAATCTAAGTATCAAAACAGTCTATTGTTTTAAGAGGTGCTTAACACCCAAATTCCCATCCTTCTCTTAACTGTGTTCCATTAGAATAGAGAACATTGTAGACATACATCCTTTAAAGCAAAAAAAGAAGGCACTAAAAAGAATGCACTGTCCAACTAAGATCTCTGGAAGCTTAAAAATTACTTCCAGTAGTATAACCCATTTTTTAAGTAATTTTATTCTCTCTCTCTCTCTCTCTCTCTCTCTCTCTCTCTCTCTCTCTCTCTCTCTCTCTCTCTCTCTCTCAATATCTGTGTTGTATATTAAATACAATAGTTTGGACTGAAATAAAATACGAGATTTACGTATTTTTTCTATTAATGACTGAACACTTATATCTAAGATTTTCAAACCCGACAGGATACAGTTAAAAGATGAAACCTTTGAAACTTTGATGCAACAGCAGTCTTGTATAAGTCATTAAATAATTTGAACCTGATAGTGAACATGAACCTGTAAATACGCGCATTGATGAAGTTTTCCGGTCAATTGTTCTGTTGATACGTCGATCAATAGAAAAATTATTAAATTCATTTCTTAAATCAAACTAACAAATATTAAATGATATTGCAATCACTAAATATAACCTGAAACATTGTAATTTATAAAATTATTAACTAAAATATGTTTATTTTTATTTAAATAGGCCCTCTGAATACGACGTTTATCACACGTCCTTATCATAACTTATGAACCTAACTCCGTCACCCACATGCTCTATGATATGCCAGGGAAAGAAGACACATTAAAGCAATATGAGCTTCATTTTTCATGGTGAATTTTTGTTAAAGAAAATGTTATTTTCTACTAAAATGACAAAATATTTAATGGTTTTTAAAATTTCTGTTCGCCATTTATTAGTAGAAAAGCTGTTAAGAAGCCTTAATTGGAGCAAAATTGAATTATGGTCGTCCTGTACAAAAGTTGATTGAAGAAAATTCAAAGTTTTGTGGATGTATGAAAGGATCATGTGCTGTGCGGCCACTCGATAGACTGACAAAAAATAAATATCCGAATTTTGAACTTGTGTTTGTATATACGTATTCTTTGATATACGTACCTTTACGAAATCCCACTTTTACCGAAAATAAAAAGACCAGATTTAAGATATATAACTAAATGTTAGGTAGGGGTACACTGTTTACTTCCGATTCCCATTCATTTTTAGCCCCGCCCACCTTTAAAAAGCTTTGAAAATACATGAGCGCAAGGGTGTACATTTTTCTCCTTTGTCTAGTTCCTGTATTTTTTAAAAATCTACCTATATGTGAAAGGAGAAAAATGTACGTCAATGCGCTTCATTCCTGTAAGTAAAAACATTCAAATATCTAAATGGCCTTTCCTATTATAAACGATTGTTGTTTACCTGGCGTGAACTCGCGTGACCTTTCATAACCTTACTAACCTGTTCTGATGAATATGCTTAATTTTTTTTTGTACGCAAGTCACGTGGTCTACATTCTTCTCACTTTCTCTGGTATATGTGGTCCACGCTACTTCGTCAGCTCATGTCATAACAATTTTGGCTTCGTTTACATAAGTATATAATATATTTATCACTTTTTTAATTGGTGTTATTTAGTATAACCTTATTCCGTTCGATGTTTTTCTTTGAGTAAGTATACTATCGATCTATATACCGGTACTTATATGGACACTGTATTAGCTTGCACGAGGTTTGTCTCGAGTCGAGACTGTTTACCATGCCAAAATTGTAAGTTGCGTTGTATGTAGTAAGCGTACCAGTTGTAGAAACCGAAGGACATTAATTAAAAGACAAAAGAAATGACATTTGGCTCTATCATTGGAAAAACGGTATCAAAAAATGACGTTGTTTGTAGCAAATGCGTTTTACATTTCCACAAGGCAATACATGTACTACATAATAAGTTAAATGCAAGTTCCACACCTGCATCAGACGTAAGCATCCGTTATTTGGGCACAAAGTCACACAGATACTGCACTGTATGTGGAAAAAATAAAAACAAATGCAAGTTTTTCTCGACAAGGCCCGTGCACAAGTTTTTTTAAAAACATAATACATGTATAATTCTTTATGAGAAAGCTCGAGTTTGTCCTTGTCATTCTATAGGCAAAGAATTAAAAGATTCTGATCTGCAAAAATATTCTCATAGAGAAATAGTCGGTACAAAAGCAATGTCATCCGCAGAGCTGATAAAACAACTTACAAACCTTCGGAAGCTTTTGCTGAGATCTGAAAACAATAGAATAGATTTCGAAAACGATTCTCTTAGTGGTGAAGATTGTTATAATTTGACAGGAATTTCTAAATCACAGTTTGAAAAATTATGTTCAATTCTCACTTTGCGCAATAAAACGCGTGTAGGAATTCTATTAACAAAACTACGTACTGGTCTCTCAAATAACATACTAAAAACTTTATTAGAATCGATAAATGATCCTGTATTTCCAAAATTGTCAAGAATATCAGAGAAGCTGTGATGACTCAGTTCGTTCCACAATAAATGGGCTTCGACCATATCACACGAGGTGAAGTGATTCGCAATCACACAACGATATTTGCGCGGGAACTTCTGGCATCCGGAGATTCATACACCGCAAGCCTTCTCCTCGATGGTTCATATATTACCAAAGAAAAAAGTTCAAAATATGCTTTTCAAAGAAAGTCTTACAGTATTTACAAAGGCCGACCTCTTGTCAAACCTAAGATAGTTGTGGCATACGACGGATATATCATTGACATCCTTGGCCCGTACCTTGCAGATGGGAAAAACACATGTAATGATGCTGCTATTTTAAACAAGCATTTATCCAAACAGGAAAATAAAATTGTATTTCAAAATGGTCTGACAAAAATGACATTCTAATGTTGGATAGGGGTTTCAGCGATTGATATAATTAAATCGGTGGGTTTACGATCAGAGTCGCCATATTTTTTGGGAAAGGGACAAAAACAACACTCTGTTCTGAAGCTAACACATCTATGTTAGTAACCAAACTTAGATGGGCAGTGGAATCTGCAAATGTAGACTAAATTCCTAGCAAATATAGTTTTAAACACGCAAATTGGAGACTATGTGCTGTAAAAGCGGTTATTAAAGCGTGGGGATAATTTACACTAGTTACGCGGTATTAGCTTACATGTAAGACCGCGAAAAATACCACCGCGCGTATGGAAAGAAGTTAAAACTTTATTTTGTGGTAAAAACACACCCGCGAATTAAACAACCACGCGTATTGTTTGACCATAGAAAACGCGTACTTAACCACCAGCGTAAATAACCACTTTTACACTACGTACTGTTGGATCATTGATCAATGCATTTAGACCATCTCTATTGTCTGATTCTGCGAGCGATTTAGAATTGTCAAAGAAAGTGCTTTAAAAATAATAAATAAAAAATAACCCTTTAAGAGATATGTTAATTAATGACTCTGGTAAACGAATTTATCAAAGAAATTGACAAAGACGCGTCGGACGCAGTACCACATTTTCCTGTTCTATCGGAAGAGTACCTTCGATCTCTTACAAATAAAACATGCATTGTCATTCACACTTGAACATTTAGATGAAGACGGTGGGGGGGGGGGGGGTATGATAATTTTGTAGGGAAAACCATGCCAAAATATAATACAGGGGAAAATACAATCTAGACATGTATCCTCAAAGTCATATTATCTGTGGGTATAATTCGATTCCGAGGACGAATTAGATTCAAGAAAATTCTGGTATTGTCAATGTAAGTCAGGGGCTCGTCTCGTGGGAAGTTGTGCCCACGTTGCTCCCCTTCTTTGGTATATAAGCATCCAGAGGCACAAGGACATGTCATTAAACACTCAGATTATGCCGGGGAAAGTGTTGGATTGTAATAAATCTAGAAGTGAATCTTCATCTAGTGATGTAACAGACTCTTCATCTGAATCATCATCGGATTAAAAATAAACATGCTTAGCATTTATTTCATGCGCCGATAAAATTTTAACCAGAGAATATTTCACTTTCAATCCAAAGATATGTTGATTATGTTCTTAGTATTTAAATAAAAAGGCAAAAATACATGTAAACAACGATTATTATTATAATTATTATTTTTTTGGAGTCCTGTTAGTCACCATCATTTTTTAATTATTATTGCTCATTTTGAGAAAAAAATCCACCTAGGGTTTGAGGAATGGAAGGTTAATTATGACTGAATTCTAGAAAAGACATTTAATTAAGCAGATTACTAGTATTCAACAAAAATGTCATTCTAGTATTTAAAAAAAAATAAGAAAAATCACCAAAAAAAGAATATTACTCCCATGATTATACTCGGTACTTTGATTTTCGACTGGAAAATGTTCTCACGTAACCTGTAAAACAGTCTCAACCCAAATCTGTTCAATGTATTGACAGGCACCTCACTCTATTGTACTAAGACCCGCCCATTATTTTCATCTTTATTCATATACAACAAATGGCCACAAACCATGGAGAATTCCCGCTGTGATGGGGTCTTAAAAAACAACAATAATGCAGATACCCTCACAGTTATAATGTGTTAGAACTATTGAAACAATTTAAAAGGCATTATATTTATATACTCTTGTTTTAAAACTATCAAAATTTTTGTAGATTTGATATAATTTTGTCGTACAAAAAGGCAATAGTTTTGGAACATGATCCTTTCATTAATGTCAATAATTTTTGCAAGGGGGTACATATTTCTTAGAGATGATACAAAAAAAAATCTAGCATGTAAACATATACTTTTTCTTACGTATATGTATTGTAAGACTGTGTATCTATAATTTAATCAAAGTATTGAAGTACTGACGGGAGTTTATTTTATCGATTATTATTTGTTTAAAATCAACGATATGTTATTTTGCATGGCAATTAGTTTCTAATCTGTATTTGAATTACGCACATATTTCTAATAGGAATTCTCAGACTTTTCAGACAAGAATTTCGAAAAAAAAAACCATATTAGTCATGTTGGGTAATATTTAAAAATAAAATTACTTCCAGCAAACTATGTATCAATGATCGAAATACAGTATTTTTAAAAATTGTACACATGTATGGATCCAAGCAATATTGAACTCGCTTCACGTTTAACCAGACGTTCGGCTGTCTCCGTTAATCTCGAGCTCCGACTACCAAGAGAGACTCTCTGCTTGTCGGAGATTTACGGAGACAGCCGAGCGTTGAACGAGACTATATTGAAATTTGGCGTAGGAATACATCCGACTTAAAAAAATATATAAAATGTTCGTACTATTTAAAATCTGACTATTGTCAAGGTATTTTTCAATATGTTTCTTTGAATTACAATGCTTCAGCATACATTACATAGAATTTATCCATTATTTTCAAGAACTTGTCAGTGGTAATGATTTGTGCTTAGGCCCAAACACTGTTTCACTTCCGGTTTGCCAGAGTATCTTCATAGGAGAGTTGATTAAAATCAACTCCCAAAAATATGCTTTCCATGATTGAGCCCATTTAGTTCCGTGGTACCCACAATATAGATATAAATAAATTTGAAGAGGGGGCCAAATTTGGCCCTTACCCTACCTTGTTCTTTGGCGGTCGCAAGAAAAATATCTTTTAACCGCTATAAATCAAGCACAACAAAACTGAATATGATTGATACCAACAGAAAGGATATGGATACTAGTATATATGTTTGATATAGCTAAGATACAACAAATGACTATTTGTTCTACGCCGATCAAAGAGTTCAGAATTTACATACATGCGACAGATGTGATGTATGTTAGTTGTTATATGTATTCCAGTAGCATAATATGGTTGAACTTGTTTGAAATTGTCCCATTCTCCAATCCAGTCAGATGCGGTTAATAAAAAAAGGTTTTATTCAACTGTTCTATCCCACGTGATATGGGAATAAGTCGGGTAGCTATTGAATTCATTCCTTATAAATAAATACTTTGTCATTCAGTATAGAAAGTATAAGATCTTACCTTTAAAACGACTTTAAATTGTAAACAACTTTAATGATACGTCAGGCGGATTTATTGATAGGTTTTTAGCGTAATTCTCATTGTTACGCAAGAACAATCTTTACAAGATATAAACTAATGGATAAACCACTAAATAAACGCATTACAACAATAGTTAAATGATTTCCTAGCAAAATTAAACTAATAGAACATAGGACCTACGTGTTGAAATTGACACAACAGGCTCCATCTCCTGCCTAAGTAGATGGTCCAGTATTTACACCATATCCATTTACATGTACGCAAGCTAAATGCAATATTATACATATTGTGACTGTATTTAATCAATCATTTGCACATGCATGATCTTGAAGGTGAAAGGCAAAAATATATTTTTTATGCCGATCCAGACAGATTGAATATAATTCCACCGAATTTCTTAGCTTAAACGCATCATAATACGAGTTTAAAAAAAAAAATCATATTTTCATATCAGAAATATATTATTAGGATTCGAGTAATTACAATTTTTAAGGAAACAAAATAAATGGTATGTGCATCACTGTCACTTTAGCAAATGAAAACGCTTAAAACATTAATGTTTGTTAAATAGGTATACTTTATATTTTTTGTCAATACGCTCTGTTCTATTATTTATGTAAAGTTCTTCATTTGTACAGTTTATTAGTGACCTTAAACCTTAATGCCCGGTTTAAGATTTTTTTTTACCGGTGGAAGGGGGACAGGGGGGGGGGGAAGATAAATTTTTTTTCCAAGAGGCCCGAGGCCTATTTTTTGTACATGTACATGACATTTGAGTATATGAATTTAATGTTTAAAATTTCCCGGGGGGTTGGGGGTTGGGATGAGTTCCGAACCCCCTCCGAGTCCTCTCTAGAATCCTGCGTGATATTAATTATTCAACGTAAATTACCGTAATAAGTAATGAATTTAGTGGTTTTAAAAATATGTACATTATATAAATAGTGCCTGCTTGGGAGGGTAACAGTTGAAATTGACACCCCGAGAAAACCATTGTCAACCGACGTGAAGCGGAGGTTGACAATGGTTTTCGAGAGGTTTTAATTTCAACCGGTACCCTCCCAAACAGGCACTATTTATTTTATTATACTGAATGTCTTAATTTTATTGCAAATTTTACTGCTTTTATATAGAAAAGACGTGAGTTCTACGGCGAACCGTACGCACATAATTTTCGCGCATGTAACAATTCGTTCTATCGGCCCGTTGCCAAGTGTGTTGCTAACGCTGAGGGTATGGGAACGGATTGTCAACTGCGTCTAAACCAATCAGATTTCAGTATTTAACATGAAAGTATAATAATTAAATAATATCACAGAGAAGCAAACAACTAATTAATACTTTGTATCCTATTTCAGAGAACATTGCTTATTTGTCAACAGCTACTTCTGTGTCTGCGCGAAGTAACCCACAGAACGCAATTGATGAGGATGACTCTTCGTATTTTTTGACATACAATGTTAACAACCCTCAGCTGACGCTAAAATTACGTGGATTATTCAACATAAGATACATTTATGTATATCTATACATGGGTACGGTAAATAATATTTCGTTTTATATTGTCAGAGGTCAATGTAATTCAATTCAATTCAGTTTATTCACCCAAACCATGAAATGGTACATGAGGTCAATCAGTATATACAATTCGAAAGTCAGAGCTACATTATATAACTGATTAGATATTTAGTCAATAAATAGTTAATAAGCATAAATGTACAATATTTACACTGAAAATAGGATGAAGTAGAAATATGTAGGACAGACTATTGTATCAGACTGTAAATTTTGGTAATAAAATAACATAATTTTTTCAGATTTGTAACATTAGTACAAGACAGTATATTTTAGTGCTGAACAGTATTAATCATTAAGATATTTTCGTCTAAACGTCAATAACTTTTCACATTCAAGAATATAATGAAATTCAATTCAGCAATTTGACCCGAATTGCAAAGTTTACATACTCTCTGATTTAAAAGAATATTGTACATCTCCCAGTCTACACTGGGTGGTTTGAGGTTCTAAATTTCATAAACATCTTTCTGAGCTTTTGTGGCAATATATTAATGTAATTTTCATAACTAAAACTTTTCTTAAAAATCTTGTATATTTGCCCTTTTGACGAGTCATAAATTTCACTAGACCATTTTTTGGATATATTGGTCTTGTAACCTTTGTTTTACAATTGCAGAAGTCCACTTTACATTTACAACATTTTGTTCAGACCAATCATTTGAAAAACCAAACATACCTAAAAAATTTAACACCTGCAATCAAAGAATTTGACATATTTCCCCTTTAATATTGCAAGACCAAAAACTTATATAAAGCAGATACAATTTTGCTTTCAGAGTTTGTAAATTAAGTTTTGACCAGTAGGAAATCATTCTGGTATATGTATACACTGATACATAAAGGGAAACGACATGTCTCTCCGTAAACCATGTAGGATTGTGTACTACTTTTTAAGTTAAAAACATATGTTAAGAAATTAAATTTACACGTTCAATAACTTCAATATTTTCGAAACCCCAATTTCACACCCATACAATAACACTGGAACTACAATTTTATCCAAAAATTCAAACTGACAATCGACTGGTAAATTGAATTGTCTTATTTTTCTAATAACACTGTACATTGCTTCCTGTTCCTGTTCACATAAATGTTTTTTAGCTTTAGTAAATGATCATGTTCTGGAAAAAAGTATACCCATATATTTAAAATCTTTGACATTTTCTATAGCAACCTTATTGTATTTACACATTTCTTGGCAGAGGGCCTTTTGAAAAAAATAAAATTTTTGTTTTGTCAGTATTGACTTGTAACTTCAATTGACTACAATTAAATTAAAATTAGATTAAATTCATTCAGTGCATTTTGGAGGTCATCGGCAGTCTCGGCCATCTAGGTATCAAGTATCCCAAACAGAAAGTACCAAAATATCTTGAAAACGGTTTAGATCCCCACGGTTGAGATCACCACCCCTAAACCATATATATTCTTGTTCATTGTGTCAAGAGGCATTAAATGGTATTACCTAATGGGCCCCGGGGGTGGTCCTGACCCCATATGAACAGGAAATGCCAAACTATCTTGAAAACAGTTGAGATCCTCACCCATAAAACATATATATATTTTTTTTCCTTAGGTCATGTCGGTTCACCTGATATACGTTCAATAAACCCTTGGAAACTCGTGAAATTTCAGTAATAGAAATAATCAAGTATTAAATCTTTAATTTTTTTGCTCGAAGTTTGACCAATGTAGGTCATCCCTTCTCCCAGTGATAGTCTCCTTCGTTTGGGAGACTTTATAATTGCCCCGATTATAATTACATCTTGTTAATAATGAAAAACGTATTATTGCCAAAGATATGATGTAGAAGATTTATGCAATGTTTTAGTTTAGACACGTCATTCTTGATAGGTCAATTCATCTCAGATAGTACCGGTAAATGACCCCTTTTGATTTTATTTTCAAAAGATCAATTACATTTCCATGTATACCGTAGTATTGGTACATGTATACTGCCCCGAATGTATGCTACCTTTAATAAAGGCTTGTGCACCCGATAGTGTATGTCCAAGAGAGGGGGCATACGTGTTTTACAACATCTATTCTTCCGGTAGAAGATTCTAAATATCTCATAAAACTATTTGTCTTTTTCAAAGGTAGATATCTCACCTGAGAGGTGAAATACGTCAATAACAAAATTTCTTAAAAACTCTTAAAGCAATGGTCTATCATAACCTTTACTTGTTTGCATCCGCCTTATTTATGATCATCCGACAAAAGTACATGTACATCTACCCATTTAGCACAGGCACGACTTATACTAAAGTCCTCAGTGAGAATTGTAAAAACGGAATATTGCTTAAATCGCAAATTAAGAAGAAACTTCTGTGAACATAAGACGTCTGTCTTTCATTAAAACGTCATGAATAGAGCATTTTGTACTTTCGTCACACAGCAATGGTCTTCAAATTGTTGCGGTATCAGCTAAATTAGTCACACCACACGACATTGTCTTGCAGTGTTTCTCAGAATTTCATCTAATCGTCTAAAAACTAATACCAACGGTGACAGAAAATAACTGACGTGTTTTATTTTCTATATAGCCTATTTCCTTTCAAGCCGTTAAGTACGGGAAAATGTTTTCATCAGATCAATCATGACGTCATAATGGTTCTAGCACCAAAAATACACTCTCGAATCATTTACTAGATCTTGACCTTAATTTAAAATCTTTATTTCAAAATTAATTACATTTTTACTTTGGTCCGTGCACACCTATCACAAACCTTGTATTCGACAACTCACCTCCCATGTTTAGTTCAATCACTTAAGGTGAAGATCTAGTAAATGAAAGGTGCCTACAAGTTTATGAAAGTCAGGATATTGATTCTTTCAATGATGCTTCATGACATTAGCTTTGTTTTATAGGGTGTATCTGGGCTTAAAATTTTGGTAAACACAATGAAAAATCATGTTTCCAACTATCAATTTCTATGATATATGAAAGAAATAAGTAACAAATATTGGAGTTTTGTCCTTTATTGACTATTGAAATATATAGAATACCTACAGTCTCTCCAAAAACGACATTTAACAAGCTCGTGACCTACCCTTTAAAATGACGTTAAATTGAATATAGGTATCGGGATTCTTTTTCCAATTATTTAATATAGAATGTCAAGAAACTGTTTGTTAATCTTCATAATTCCTTTAAAGCGGTAAAGTACGAGAAAACGATTAACAAATCAATTCTGAAGTCATAAAAGTTCTAGCATCAAAAGACACTTTTGTATCATTTAGTAGATCTTGACCTTGAAACCATTATATTTTGACTTAAGATCTTCTAACAAATAAAATGGTATAAGATAAACAAGCTTATAATTAATTTTAAAAAGATTGGTGAGCTAGCGCTGTAGCCATCATAAAACACAAAAGTACATGTCTAAACCATTGGTTAAGTTTTGTGAATCGATTAATAATTAATAGGAAGGCACAGTGGTGCACTGGAATTGTGGGGTTTTTTTTTGGGGGGGGGGTCTCTATTCAAAATGGTGAATCTAGAGTGGGCTTCACATCGGAAATGGCATAACATATTAACTGTGCTTTAATCATTCTGTATTTACTGTAAATACATGTACTTTCAATTTTGAGATAAAAATAAATAAAGAAAATATCAGTACTGGTTTAGAGCATTCGTATCTTCACGGGCCTTTCCGGCAAGCACGGAAAACATATTCGATGTTGTTTTTCGAGCGTGACGATAGTTAAGAAAAGCTAGCTTTTATTATTATTTATGAAATAATTGGCATTATAAGACCTTAGATACTGTTACTTTTTGGCTTTTTAAACAAAATGCAAAATTTTAGATCATATGTAGATGATAAAACGAAATTGACATGGTACAGTTTATCTACAGTAGTATTCCCAAAATGCCATACCTTGAAGTCGAGCATGCGTATTTCAGTAAAAAAGACTAACGTAGTTGCTAGGGCTCGAGAGCGCTAACAATAAAGAAAACAATATACATGTAATTAAAACGTCAAAAACTCTTTTCAGCAAAATTCACAGAAAACCATCGCACGCATGTTTATTAAACTTCTTAAACTTTATAAACCAACCCCATCATACGGCTCTTCCGAACGCGGAGGACTCTGCAGAACGCGGAGCAGTGTTTAGTTGACACGGAAAAGCTAAGGTCTTTAATTTTCCTTCAAACTCGCTCATAAAATGTTTAACTGAAATTTATTTTAGGACTAAATCATAAAGGGATGATTAAGCTTTCAAACGGTACAAAATTCTAACAAATTGAGAAAGACATTTTTCCGCTGTTGGTGTTTTAACATCAAAATCGTCGATAATTTTTGTAATTATAAACTTTAAGTAACAAGTGTGACCATTCAACGCCATTTCAACGCAATTTTAAAAAATACAAACCTGTCAAAATCATAAATCTACATTCTTTCCAAATTTCAAGTTATTGTCTTTACTTTGTAATGAATTATGAGCGTTTAAAGGGAACACGGTCGATAAAAATTGGATCGTACGAACGCGGATGCTGGTTCTGCTGAACTTGAGAACAACGTTGAAATGGAACTGACTGAACGCGGAGGAAAGTTTTGTTTATAATATCTAAATTTAAGTGTTTTGCCTCTCATTTCTATCATGCAACAGTTCTCATATCGGCATGTTTAATCATTTGTGGTGCCCAGATATCAGTGAACAAATATATACATGTATGTCTAAATGTGTAGTTTATTTTCTTTTGTATCACATAAAATAGATCCAGCGGGTTGTATGCAATAACTGCCTATAAAAAAAGACAATTTTAAACATATAATTGACCATTGCATCAAAGACCATGGAAACGAACTTCTGAAGTATAGAGAACTTCGGTTGAACGAAAACAACAGAAAATTTATTTACCAAACAAAAATGCACAAAGGTTTTATTCGCTCAAATGTTGTAAAAGATAATAAGTGCATCGTAGTTAGTGATAATTTTTAGTGTACATTACATGTATATTAGGGATGTGAAAAGCGCAGACTTGATTAATACGCCAAAGAAAGATGAACTAATAAGATGTCTTAAAGTGAATTTAAAACTTTTGAAAATGATGATAACGAACAGTGTTCAAATTCAAAAGTCCAAAAAAAAATTTCAATAAGGAGCAGAGCGAACACGGACCGCATAAAAAAAATAGAGGTAGGATCAGGTGCCATGGATGCGTGAGCATCCTCTGCTGACCGGTCATATCCGCCGTGTGCTCTTTGATTATATTTGCTGACAAGGTCGTTGTATCGACCATAGAACTTACAAAAAGATGACTTCAAACGAGACTGTTGATAGTCCTGTTTTATCAACTTGTTTGTCAGTAACTTGTCTCGCCATATAAACTGTTCATACGAAGAGCATGTCCTTGCGTATTGAATTAACTGGGAGACAAAAACACCATATGCGGGTGATGAAGGTATATTGCTACATAAGTAAGGACACCACGTTTATCATAAAGTTTTGTTGTTAGGTTACTATCAATGTCCGTTTCCAGTAAAATATCCAAATATGAAACAGATGACGCAGACTCTGTGGTATCTTTTATTTCAAGTACACGGGGATATATCGAGTCGACGTAAGTATGGAAGTAACAATTGTTTATTGATAATATGTGT
Source organism: Magallana ariakensis (assembly GCA_020458035.1). Classification (NCBI taxonomy): domain Eukaryota; kingdom Metazoa; phylum Mollusca; class Bivalvia; order Ostreida; family Ostreidae; genus Magallana; species Magallana ariakensis. Next base: position 12,385,624 of record CM035812.1, on the reverse strand, counting down.
CGATATACCTGATTGTTGAGTTGAAGGCCACAGCGAGTGATTTATTTTTTTCACGTACAAGTTTTTAAATAAATTCTGCTTCCCATGAATTCAAAAATAGGTCTGTTTAATGTTTAATCTCAATTAAAACAAAGAAGATAGATGAATAAGGCGAGTAAACTATGAGGATAGATGAGATACTATAAGATTAAAATATGAACAAATCTCATAATTTCTTTCTAAATTATTGGAAACAATGTATATTTACCGTAACATCGATTTATAACCCTTAAATATGTTAAATAATTGGAATAGGTTGGTTTAAACTGGCGTATGCGTGTCAAAACCTCCAAATAGTGTCATTTTTAGAACTTCAATGCCTTTCCTTTCATAGAGTGGGTCTGAGCTCCATATTTTTGTAATAGTCTATAAGGTTTAAAGGAAATCAAACCGATTTCAATCAACAAAAACGTGGAGAGATGACCCACTATACTTTAAAAATGTCATTTTGTATCCCAACAACTGGACGTTTTAGAAAAAATTATAACTCCGTAAATTCGTAGTTGAAGTTGCATGTAGCATTTACATGTAACAACGGATTTTGTTGTGACTGAAATGGCTCAGTGGTTACAGCACAAGACATTAGGTACCATTATAGAGCTAGGGTTTTTAGGTTGTGGGTTCGATACCACCAAAACTTTTAAAAAAAATTTATCGTTTGTTAAAATATTCTAAACTAAATATAGTTAAAAATTAAATTGTGCTTTTGTAAACTAGTTTTATAAAATAATTTGAAATGTTTTAATACATTTTAGATACCGTATATCCGGGGGTTTTTTTTCGCGTGTCACAAAATTTACGAAAATGTGAAGCATTTTTAATTTGCGTCAGTCATTTTTTGCAATTTAAAAAGTTTCTCATAGAAAATAATACAGAATATACATGTAATTTTTGTGTATTCAATAGATTGCGATTTAAAAGAGATCGCAAAAAAGCGAAAATTAGATCATCGCGAAAATTACCGGATATACGGTATTGAGTAAAACTTTAAATGGACTATAGAACGGTAAAAGTAGAAATTGACAGAATAAAAGCGTAGATATGTACATGTACATGATATACTTGTCTCCAAGTTGAATGTACAATGATGTGTTGGTGGGTTTTTTTTCAATATTTAGTTTGCATGGTTTCAAACTTAAACTAATAATTGCTTTTGTGCCATGTCTTTGATATTTTCATTGGTATATGTTTATTGAATATTAATATTGTGTGTAAAGACTCCGCGTTCTACAGGTCCATGCTCCGTGTTCTGCAGAGCAAATAAATTTTTAGCTCCGCGTTCGAACGATACAATTTTTATCGACCCTGTTTCCTTCAAACGCTCATAATTCATTACAAAGTTAAGATAATGACTTGAAATTTGGATAGAATGTAGATTTATGATTTTGACAGGTTTGTTTTCTTTAAAATTGCGTTGAAATGGCGTTGAACGGTCACACTTGTTACTTAAAGTTTATAATTACAAAAATTATCGACGATTTTGATGTTAAAACACCAACAGCGGAAACATTTCTTTCTCGATTTGTAAGAATTTTGTACCATTTGAAAGCTTAATCATTATGATTTAGTCCTAAAATAAATTTCAGTTAAACATTTTATGAGCGAGTTTGAAGGAAAATTAAAGACCTTAGCTTTTCCGTGTCAACTAAACACTGCTCGGCGTTCTGCAGAGTCCTCCGCGTTCGGAAGAGCCGTATGATGGGGTTGTAAACAAGGTTAAAGGACAAACCCTATTCATTTTCAAGTACTTCTGTTAAACATTTATGAAGATATCGTTAAAATTAGAAATTTAATCTACGAATTGACAGAAGACATCTCCGGTTCGCAAAAGTAAACATTTCAAACTTGATATTTTGGTGGAATTTGGCCCTGTAAAGGTAAGAGACAAACGTTTTTTAGAAATGGGGAGTTAGAAGGATGTCCAAAGTGAAAAATTGAAGCGAGCCGGAGATTAAGTTCATCTCAATTTAATCAAAACAAGCAACCGTGTAAGCCGAATTTCGAGCTATATTTCTCTAATAACTAAGAGAAGGACAGGTTTATAGTTCTGAAGAGACTTTGACGAATATCGTCAACACAAGTTTAGCTTTTTAAAAAAGCTTACCGTCTTTAGAGCAAACTTTAAACAGCATTAAGTTATCAAAGAAAATTTATTTCTTTTTTTTATAAAGGTGACTTCATCTATATACAATGTATATGCAATGGCTTTTGAAATTTTTTTATATGTGCCTTAAGCGTGCCAGCCTAAAATTGAGAAATGCGTACCACGTGCTTGTGAGTCGAGATCGACTATAGTAGGGAAAAAAGGAATCTTAGGAAGGGTCGTATTATTTTAATAAAATCAAACTTAATACCACAATTTGCAACATTCAGCACTTCTTTTATTGATATTAGTTTAAACCGGTACCGTATCTAATATGCAAACTTTTTACTGATATTAGACATACCGTATTAAATTTTCACTTTTTAGCTCACCGAGACGAAGTCGGGGGGAGCTTATGCTATACCCTCGGCGTCGGCGTCGGCGTCCGGACCTGGTTAAAGTTTTTGTTGCAGGTCCTGTATCTAAGTTATTACTTGTCCTATCTTCACCAAACTTGCATGGATGATGCATCTTGACCTACTTATGGACTTGAAAGACTTGGATGCTGAATTAGGGCCATGAGTTTCAGATGCTGGAGGAGGTTAAGGTTTTTGGAGCAGGTTAAAGTTTTTGGTGCAGGTGCCCTTTGATAGCAATTTCTAAGTTACTACTGGTCCTAACTTTACCAAACTTGCATGGATGGTGCATCCTTTGATACTGATGCACCAGACATGCTTTAATGCTGAATCTGAGCCATAGGTTTCAGATGCTGGATGAGGTTAAGGTTTTTAGAGCTGGTTTAAGTTTTTAGAGCAGGTGCCCTTTGATGATTATATCTTAGTTATAACTGGTCCTAACTTCACTAAACTTGCATATATGGTGCGTCTTATGATACTGATGCACCTGGCAGGCTTGAATGCTGAATCTGAGCCATAGGTTTCGGATGCTGGATGAGGTTAAGTTTTTTGGAACAGATCACATGTTTAATAAATATTAGTACTATTTCAAACTTGCATAGTTGATTGAACTATAATATAAATGAATCGCAGAGGTAGCTTCAGATGCAGAGCCTGATCTCCATTATCAAGGATGCTAAACAATATATCTTAGTTATTACTGGTGATTTTGGAGCAAGTGCTCTCTTATGATTTTATCTTAGTTATTACTGGTCCTAACTTCACCAAACTTGCATGGATGATGCATCTTATGATACTGATGCACCTGGCAGGCTTGAATGCTGAATCTGAGCCGTAGGTTTCGGATGCTGGATGACAGGATGAGATTTTTTTTTTTTTGAACAGGTCACATATTTTATAAATAATAGCTTGCATAGTTGATTTAACTATAATATTAATGAACCGCAGAGGTAGCTTCAGATGCAGATCTCCATTATCAAGGATGCTAAAAAAATTCTCCTATCTCAAACCTGCTTGATTGATGTGTTCGTTGTTAAATGATATAATATGATTCCTATGATATAGTATTGTATGATATGATACACTATTGTTTTATATGATACAATATTATATCATATATTATATTGTAAAAAGTTATATGATACAATATTAAATTGTATCAATTTTTTTGTACATTATGATATGATATTGTATCATGATATTGTTATGTATATTATTGTTTATTATGATACAATATTGTGGAATATGATATTGTATTATATACTTTTTTATCACATCTATTGTTTCATATGATATTGCAACATATAATATTGTATCATATGATATGATATTGTATAATATATATAGTATCATATGATATAATATTTTATTGGTTTATATAATATATTATTATATCACATGAAAATGTATTATATGATATTGTATAATGTGATATTGTATCATATAATACAATATAGTATAATATGATATTATATGATATAATATAGTACTATATCACATGATATTGTATCAATTGATATGATACAATGTTGTATCTAATTTTATTGTATCATATGATACAATATCCTATTATGTATCAAATATGATACAATATCATACAATACAATATCGTACTATAATATTATACAATAAAATATCATATGTTACAATATTGTGATGTATTATGTGATATGATATTGTATCATATATTATATTGAATCATATAATATCAATATCATAATATATTATGATATTGTATTATGTGATCAAATACAATAATGTATAACAAGATACAATGTCATATCATATGTTACAATATCATATTTCATCATTATTTATTACAGTATTTTATTGTATTATATGATATATATTGTAGGTATCATAGGATGCAATATCATATTTTATATTATTGTATTGATAAACATTGTATCATATAATACCCTATGAAATGAACATATGATTATTATACAATTTTTTAACATATGATATAGTTATACGATATTGTGTCAAAACAGTATTCATGTATATCCAAGATCATTATTAACTATGATTTTCAAATAATATGATAAAGGTGGTCTAATAAAGATGATTCCTCATAAAGGTGATGCCTCGTCTCGGTGAGCTTTGTAATCTGTGATTACCTATGTTTTGTATTTGCATAAACAATACAAAAAGGAAAGAACAAAAGATTTCAATAGATATCATAGAACATAGCTTTCAACTACTGGCACTGTACCAGTTATCGGCTAAAATTTAACGTTTTCTTTTCGTATGTCCTTAGTTCTTGATATTTTTGGATAAAACTTGACAAACTTTAAATGATGAACTTCTTGTTTATCTATCTGTTAGATTATATCATTATGAAGAACTCAAAACATCTTGTTTTATATGATTTTTAGCACGCTCCCGAATTTGCCGAGTTTTACAATTTACTGTACCAGTTATTGGCTTCGCGATAATAACACAGAAAAATCCCTCTACATGTTGATTTGATAATCTGCAAAACGTAAATTTGAATTATGCCCCTTTTGGGGTCAGACTAAAGGTCGTAGGGGTTATGATACATAAACAAACTCATAAAATTATTCGTTTGTTATCATACGGTAATACACAAAATCGTATACTATTCAATACATAATATTGTGCAATCAGGCGTTCAACTGCGCTAAGAATCTCTCAGAATTTAATGAATTCCTTTTGTTTCTACATGTTATATGTATTGATATTATATGTCAAATCAAAAAAGGTATATAATAACGTATTTCTAAGATGTAAAATTCTATTTTTAACTTATTACGTCACTTCCCCCACTGCTGAAAGTGCAAAGATGTAAATCAGTGGTAAACAATGATCGTTTAAGCTCATGGTTAAGACGTTTTCAAGCAAACTTACTTTTCTTTATTCGAAACAGACGACTGCATTAAAAAATCTCGGATTTTGGCGGGCTATAAACCCGAACTCTCTAGAACTGTTTAGCCGATAACTGGTCTTAGCCGATAACTGGTACAGTACAAGTAGTTGTACTGAAAAATTAAAGCCTGAATTTCATTGATAGCTAATTTTATTGCATTTTCGTTTTCTTTTTAAGATTTAAAACTACGAAAATTGTTAAGTCGTACGTGAAAAAGATCATCAGAAAATTATCTCCCTTGTGCTGAACAGTTTTTCAACCAATGAAATGAATGAAAATTTTCACATGATGTATTTTCTACCAATCACAAAGGAGAGGAAGTTCACAACCCGGAGACTATAAATTATTTGAACTCTTTATACCGTCTTCCAAGAAAGACGGTAATTATTAACCGGGAATTCATTTCATGTTAATCGCTGTAGATACGTTACTTGTACTCTATTTTTAAAAAAATTGGTTGAAATTAACTCGAATTTTCCCATAGAGCAGACTACACATCGCTAGGTCTTTAGCTACGATTCATATTCATTATGAAACTTTAATTTGCCTATACACTAATTGTCTAAATGCGTAATTAATGTCACCTAATAAAGAGAATAAAACTACATTACTAAAGTTTAAAACATTTGTGGTGTGTTTTCGCTGTTAATAGGAAGAATTGGACAATCACGTAAATGTAACATCCCCACATGGATACAGCCAGAGCTTGCATGGGGGTAGAAATTAACAAAATATTTTAATTCAAAGTGTTTTAAAACAGTTATATAGTTGGTCTTTTCAATTACATGTATATGCCTAAATAATGCTTACCCCCACCCCCTACAATATTTCATGTCGCGAGGGGATGCTCCGCTTTGCGGTGCCCTTGTTATAAAACTTCTGAATGTTGAAAGATCATTTTAGATTTGACTTAGTTATTTTCATGTACATGTATAGTCTCACATTACCATATGATATTTATTATCATAGATAACTTCTGTTGAATCTCACTAGACTTGTTAAAAAATTCGATAATGTACTTTCAGTGAGTAACAGCATTTACGAGGTCTACGTGATGAATTCCTTTAGTTCTAGCAGCCTGTTGTGTACATCGTTCAGTGATGTCTACGGAGGCTATAAAAAAGTTAACATTACTTGTGACAGATATCCAACATTTTTGGGGGACCAAATTGCCATCAGAAGAAGAGTAGATAAAGGATATCTCCATGTGAACGAGTTGAAAGTATATCGTAAGTTAAAACAACGAAAAAACAAGTTGCCAGGTTTTTTGACTATTTGTTTTCTTGATCCGTTAAAATGTGTTCAAAGGAGGATCTGGGTAAGGGATCCACCTTATTGAGCAATTATTGAGCAGTTCTTACCACCTAATGCAAACCTAAATTGCTTGTGTATATACCATCATTATAAAGATGCTAAGCTCCGTCGTGATGCAGAGTGTATCAATTAAAATTTCAAACTTTTGTAAACCTTAAAGTGTATCATAGTTAAAAGGCATTACGTATAACACTATTTGTTTTCTCCTTCTGTACAATATCATCGTAGCTAAGTTTTGTGGGATTATCATTACAGTCGGACACGTGATCAAATCCAATAAAGCCCAAATGAAGTCATTATTTTTATCATGCAAATGAACCTCGTTTGATCGCCAACAGTAAACGTCATTTTACACATCAAATTTTCAAGCAATGCAGGCTGTGTATTACCACGCGGTGCAGAAGAATTACGGGACGCTCATTTCAGGCAATGTTCCAATGATGAAATTATTTAAGGAATGAATTTATAAGAGTATAAACTGAGTTGAGACAGTGTCTTAATTTATAAGTATAGATTGTTAACTAAATGCATTTGATTTCTAAGTCATATTTTCAAAACTTGTCGGGATTTTATGTATTTTTTTAAAATAACAAAGTCTTTAAGAAATTCACTGCATTAAATATTTCGAGTATTCGAATATACGAGTACTCTCTGCTCCGGTCACACTTTCACGATTTGGAGCTACGAGTTGTGGCGATTTAAAACACGTACAGACGTTGCCTTAAACTCTTGCTGAAAATAAACTTTCATCCTGATCTGGTATCAGTGTGGAAAAGAACTCAACCCAGACTGTCATTATAACGAAGATTTGCTGCGTCGTTATTTTGTTTGCTTTATTTTCAGCTTTCTTTGAGTATCATTTAATTATTTGAAACAAGCCTTACTTGGTCGATAAACATTGTTGTAGTTGTCTATGGTAAACTTTGTATTTATTTTTCTTTCTAGTTCTGTGGAAATCATACAATTTCCAGGCACGAAGCATTGGGGGTGACTTTTTCTCGCAGCAGACATTTTTCTAAAAGTTACATATAAAAAATTGAATTATCATGTGGGTCCCATCCTACATTTTTAGGAGCAAGTAACAAATGGAAGTAACAGCGAAATTGAAGCTAAAGAAATGCTACGCACGTCTCACGCCCCCCCCCCCCCACCCAAGGATAAGGATTGTCATAAATTTGAGAAATTTGTATCTCTTTTTTTTTTTTGCTTGTCAAGATTTTTTGCAAGAGGCTGCCCCCCCCCCCCCCAACTATCATAACGATAAACGATGCTACTGTACGTGCCTGATTTCTGCGAAAATCAACTCGATCGATAATTTCCTAAACGATAAACGATATACACATTTCACATGTTATATAATATATAAATTCTGGCTTGTTTGACACCAATTTCTCAAGTAGGGTGATTTCACAATGACGCGGACATCCCTGAATTTAAATTCTTTGTTTTGTTTCCGTCATAGTCTAAAAATAAATCGAACTTGTTTGAAAAATCAATTGACTTCTACTAGTTTAAACTTTGTAGAGAAAACAGTGAATATGTTAATAAAGAAGTGATCTATTTCGTAATGGTACGAACATGTAACATACTGTACCTATAACTTAATAGACGTTGTGGAAGCGTTGATAAGGCATATCTTACTATATGTAAAGCAGTGGATCAAATTTCCTACATGGGCGCTTAAATCTACAATTTACATTTTTCATTGAGAGACCAAATTCGGGGGGGGGGGGATTATTTTTGAAAAGGACGTCAAAAGACTTTAAAACATGCAAAATTCGAATTGTCTGTCAAATTAAAAAAAAAGATTTACTTTGGTAAATAGCAGATTTTAAGAAATGCCTGTATAGACTTATTTACAAATAAGCTAAATTAGCGCATTTATGCTGCTGTTTAATCCACTCTTTGAAGTTTTGACATTATGATTTAATTCTGGTTACAACGCCTTACAATACGAAGAAGATGGGTGAATTAGGCAAGGAGAATGCCCATACAGCGACGGTTGATGTGGTGTTATAAAAATGTCTTAAGATATTAAAAAAAATTCCAATTTTCAATTCAAAGCTTCCATATTTATCATATCAGCCATCAATTTCTTTTGAATATTAAAAACATTTCCTACACTTTGACTTGAAATGTCCATGTACCAACAAAACAGATAAAATACACACAAAACAAATAAAAAAAACTATTTTTTAGGAAATGAGTGGGTAAACTCTCCATTTTTTTCATTACTGAACTGAAATGGTTAAAGAAAAAGATTTCATTTTCAAAAGCCAAAAAAAATGGACACAAGACCCACTCTATGTGAAAAATGAACTTGTTGTATAAAAATTCTCTTTCGCTAAAAATTTCTAAGTCCATTTACAGCAATTATAGTAACTTTTCATTCTGACAAGTTGTTAGCATGATCTGATGTAGCGTAGTGGATAAAGCGATAAGATTGAGATTATATCATCGGCGGTTCGAATCCTATTTAGGGCGAAACTATTTTGTTTCGTTATACTTTATCTAATCATTTTACAATGCTTTCTCACAAATTAATGTAGTTCCTTTAACAAGATTGATTTAATTAAATATTGATATTTACAGTTAATAAAAATAAAGAGAAAACACATGTGTTTCAAAAAAGTATATGTAACAAGAATATGTTTCGAATGGGCGGCTTATATTTATATATGTAGTACATGTAAACGTGAGTAAACAATGGGTTCACCGACTCGATACGGCTGCTTTAAAAAGCAAGTAAAGGGGATGATAAAGCGTCTATACTATGTCCCGAGTTTTTGCTTCCACCACTTTTTGCTTGATATTTCGATAATCATAAATACCTTTGTGCTCAAACTA
>CM035812.1:12330436-12375535 GCA_020458035.1 Magallana ariakensis | reverse complement strand
TCTAGTACAAACGGTTGTTCCTCAAGACCTTCCAATGCCGAAACATGCACCAGTTGCACCGAATTCTGTCGAACTAATGCGAAGGAGACCGATTTAACCCTTATACAATAATTTCAATTCTAAAACATAAGGGATATAACAGCGCACCTCACTCCGATATTTAAAGTTGTACTGATTAGATTAAACCATATTCTAGTATAAAAGGTTGTTCCTCCCGATCTCCCAGAGCTGAAATAGGCACCAGTTGCACCAATTTATGTTTAAAGTGTATGGAGCAGAGCGCATAATCGCTTATCTGATTTATTCAACTGAAACTTATTGGATATACGAACGCACACGTAGCATAAACTTGGACTTTCAAACGTTATTAGAGTCTAATTTCTGTTGTACACAAGTGCTTCCCACAATGTTATGGAGCTGAAACAGGCAACATTGTTCCCATAATCTGTGGAAAGCTTGTACAAAAGACCCAATAAACACTTACAGATATAAGAAATAATTCAATATTCAGATGTATGGAGCTATAATACCTCACATTTATAATAATGTAGGACATGTACGGTTAAATTAGTTTAATTGTCGATGCAATTGTCTGTTTTGCATATTCTTGTGCAAAGAAATGCAGCATTTTTACAAATATGTTAGTGTGTGAAGTGCATTGAATAAACCAGTATAAGAACAGTTGTTTACCTAATTAGATGGGTTATAATAACGCAACTCTAGACTAAACTAGGACTTGTGCTGATTAACTGTGACTAATTTATGACAAAACAGATGATTTTCACCAATTCACAGGATAAAAATGGCACTAGGAGCAAAGGTTCTTGTAGAAAGTATGTCAAATGAACTAAACAACCCTTATAGGATTATTTGCATAACTTCAATTCTAAATCATTAGGGGTATAATAGAGTACATTTCGCCGAAACTGGAAGTTGTGTTCAGTAGGTTAAGCCAGATTCTACTTCAAACGGTTGTTCCTTAAGATCTTCCAACGCTGAAACATGCACCAGCTGCACCCAAATCTGTCGAACTTATGCCAAGATGACCGATTTAACCTCAATATGATAAATTCAACTCTAAAAAAAAAAGTGGTAAAATCGGGCACCTCAAGCCGAAACTGGAAGTTGTTTTGAGTAAGTTAAGTAAGTTTCTAGTACAAACGGTTGTTCCTCAAGACCTTCCAATGCCGAAACATGCACCAGTTGCACCGAATTTTGTCGAACTAATGCGAAGGAGACCGATTTAACCCTTATACAATAATTTCAATTCTAAAACATAAGGGGTATAACAGCGCACCTCACTCCGATATTTAAGTTGTACTGATTAAATTAAACCATTTTCTAGTATAAAAGGTTGTTCCTCCCGATCTCCCAGAGCTGAAATAGGCACCAGTTGCACCAATTTATGTTTAAAGTGTATGGAGCAGAGCGCATAATCGCTTATCTGATTTATTCAACTGAAACTTATTGGATATACGAACGCACACGTAGCATAACTTGGACTTTCAAACGTTATTAGAGTCTAATTTCTGTGTACACAAATGCTTCCGACAATGTTATGGAGCTGAAACAGGCAACATTGTTCCCATAATCTGTGGAAAGCTTGTACAAAAGACCCAATAAACACTTACAGATATAAGAAATAATTCAATATTCAGATATATGGGCCTATAATACCTCACATTTATAATAAAGTAGAACATGTACGGTTAAATTAGTTTAATTGTCGATGCAATTGTCTGTTTTGCATATTCTTGTGCAAAGAAATGCAGCATTTTTACAAATATGTTAGTGTGTGAAGTGGATTGAATAAACCAGTATAAGAACAATTGTTTATCTAATTAGATGTGTTATAATAACGCAACTCTTGACTAAACTAGGACTTGTGCTGATTAACTGTGACTAATTTATGACAAAAACAGATGATTTTCACCAATTCACAGGATAAATATGGCACTAGGAGCAAAGGTTCTTGTAGAAAGTATGTCAAATGAACTAAACAACCCTTATAGGATTATTTGCATAACTTCAATTCTAAATCATTAGGGGTATAATAGAGTACATTTCGCCGAAACTGGAAGTTGTGTTCAGTAGGTTAAGCCAGATTCTAGTTCAAACGGTTGTTCCTTAAGATCTTCCAACGCTGAAACATGCACCAGCTGCACCCAAATCTGTCGAACTTATGCCAAGATGACCGATTCAACCTCATTATGATAAATTCAACTCGAAAAAAAAAGTGGTAAAATCGGGAACCTCGAGTCGAAACTGGAAGTTGTTTTGAGTAAATTAAGTAAGTTTCTAGTACAAACGGTTGTTCCTCAAGACCTTCCAATGCCGAGATATGCACCAGTTTCACCGAATTCTGTCGAACTAATGCGAAGGAGACCGATTTAACCCTTATACAATAATTTCAATTCTAAAACATAAGGGATATAACAGCGCACCTCACTCCGATATTTAAAGTTGTACTGATTAGATTAAACCATATTCTAGTATAAAAGTTGTTCCTCTTGATCTCCCAAAGCGGAAATAGGCACCAGTTGCACCAATTTATGTTTGAAGTGTATGGAGCAGAGCGCATAATCGCTTATCTAATTTATTCAACTGAAACTTATTGGATATACGAACGCACACGTAGCATAAACTTGGACTTTCAAACGTTATTAGAGTCTAATTTCTGTTGTACACAAGTGCTTTCCACAATGTTATGGAGCTGAAACAGGCAACATTGTTCCCATAATCTGTGGAAAGCTTGTACAAAAGACCTAATAAAAACTTACAGATATAAGAAATAATTGAATATTCAGATATATGGGGCTATAATACCTCACATTTATAATAATGTAGAACATGTACGGTTAAATTAGTTTAATTGTCGATGCAATTATCCGTTTTGCATATTCTTGTGCAAAGAAATGCAGCATTTTTACAAATATGTTAGTGTGTGAAGTGGATTGAATAAACCAGTATAAGAAAAGTTGTTTACCTAATTAGATTGGTTATAATAACGCAACTCTTGACTAAACTAGGACTTGTGCTGATTAACTGTGACTAATTTATGACAAAAACAGATGATTTTCACCAATTCACAGGATAAATATGGCACTAGGAGCAAAGGTTCTTGTAGAAAGTATGTCAAATGAACTAAACAACCCTTATAGGATTATTTGCATAACTTCAATTCTAAATCATTAGGGGTATAATAGAGTACATTTCGCCGAAACTGGAAGTTGTGTTCAGTAGGTTAAGCCAGATTCTACTTCAAACGGTTGTTCCTTAAGATCTTCCAACGCTGAAACATGCACCAGCTGCACCCAAATCTGTCGAACTTATGCCAAGATGACCGATTTAACCTCAATATGATAAATTCAACTCGAAAAAAAAAGTGGTAAAATCGGGAACCTCGAGCCGAAACTGGAAGTTGTTTTGAGTAAATTAAGTAAGTTTCTAGTACAAACGGTTGTTCCTCAAGACCTTCCAATGCCGAAACATGCACCAGTTGCACCGAATTCTGTCGAACTAATGCGAAGGAGACCGATTTAACCCTTATACAATAATTTCAATTCTAAAACATAAGGGATATAACAGCGCACCTCACTCCGATATTTAAAGTTGTACTGATTAGATTAAACCATATTCTAGTATAAAAGGTTGTTCCTCCCGATCTCCCAGAGCTGAAATAGGCACCAGTTGCACCAATTTATGTTTAAAGTGTATGGAGCAGAGCGCATAATCGCTTATCTGATTTATTCATCTGAAACTTATTGGATATACGAACGCACACGTAGCATAAACTTGGACTTTCAAACGTTATTAGAGTCTAATTTCTGTGTACACAAGTGCTTCCCACAATGTTATGGAGCTGAAACAGGCAACATTGTTCCCATAATCTGTGGAAAGCTTGTACAAAAGACCCAATAAACACTTACAGATATAAGAAATAATTGAATATTCAGATGTATAGGAGCTATAATACCTCACATTTATAATAATGTAGGACATGTACGGTTAAATTAGTTTAATTGTCGATGCAATTGTCTGTTTTGCATATTCTTGTGCAAAGAAATGCAGCATTTTTACAAATATGTTAGTGTGTGAAGTGCATTGAATAAACAGTATAAGAACAGTTGTTTACCTAATTAGATGGGTTATAATAACGCAACTCTAGACTAAACTAGGACTTGTGCTGATTAACTGTGACTAATTTATGACAAAACAGATGATTTTCACCAATTCACAGGATAAAAATGGCACTAGGAGCAAAGGTTCTTGTAGAAAGTATGTCAAATGAACTAAACAACCCTTATAGGATTATTTGCATAACTTCAATTCTAAATCATTAGGGGTATAATAGAGTACATTTCGCCGAAACTGGAAGTTGTGTTCAGTAGGTTAAGCCAGATTCTAGTTCAAACGGTTGTTCCTTAAGATCTTCCAACGCTGAAACATGCACCAGCTGCACCCAAATCTGTCGAACTTATGCCAAGATGACCGATTTAACCTCAATATGATAAATTCAACTCTAAAAAAAAAGTGGTAAATCGGGCACCTCAAGCCGAAACTGGAAGTTGTTTTGAGTAAGTTAAGTAAGTTTCTAGTACAAACGGTTGTTCCTCAAGACCTTCCAATGCCGAAACATGCACCAGTTGCACCGAATTTTGTCGAACTAATGCGAAGGAGACCGATTTAACCCTTATACAATAATTTCAATTCTAAAACATAAGGGGTATAACAGCGCACCTCACTCCGATATTTAAAGTTGTACTGATTAAATTAAACCATATTCTAGTATAAAAGGTTGTTCCTCCCGATCTCCCAGAGCTGAAATAGGCACCAGTTGCACCAATTTATGTTTAAAGTGTATGGAGCAGAGCGCATAATCGCTTATCTGATTTATTCAACTGAAACTTATTGGATATACGAACGCACACGTAGCATAAACTTGGACTTTCAAACGTTATTAGAGTCTAATTTCTGTTGTACACAAGTGCTTTCCACAATGTTATGGAGCTGAAACAGGCAACATTGTTCCCATAATCTGTGGAAAGCTTGTACAAAAGACCTAATAAAAACTTACAGATATAAGAAATAATTCAATATTCAGATATATGGGGCTATAATACCTCACATTTATAATAATGTAGAACATGTACGGTTAAATTAGTTTAATTGTCGATGCAATTGTCTGTTTTGCATATTCTTGTGCAAAAGAAATGCAGCATTTTTACAAATATGTTAGTATGTGAAGTGGATTGAATAAACCAGTATAAGAACAGTTGTTTACCTAATTAGATGGGTTATAATAACGCAACTCTAGACTAAACTAGGACTTGTGCTGATTAACTGTGACTAATTTATGACAAAAACAGATGATTTTCACCAATTCACAGGATAAAAATGGCACTAGGAGCAAAGGTTCTTGTAGAAAGTATGTCAAATGAACTAAACAACCCTTATAGGATTATTTGCATAACTTCAATTCTAAATCATTAGGGGTATAATAGAGTACATTTCGCCGAAACTGGAAGTTGTGTTCAGTAGGTTAAGCCAGATTCTAGTTCAAACGGTTGTTCCTTAAGATCTTCCAACGCTGAAACATGCACCAGCTGCACCCAAATCTGTCGAACTTATGCCAAGATGACCGATTTAACCTCAATATGATAAATTCAACTCTAAAAAAAAAAGTGGTAAAATCGGGCACCTCAAGCCGAAACTGGAAGTTGTTTTGAGTAAGTTAAGTAAGTTTCTAGTACAAACGGTTGTTCCTCAAGACCTTCCAATGCCGAAACATGCACCAGTTGCACCGAATTTTGTCGAACTAATGCGAAGGAGACCGATTTAACCCTTATACAATAATTTCAATTCTAAAACATAAGGGGTATAACAGCGCACCTCACTCCGATATTTAAAGTTGTACTGATTAGATTAAACCATATTCTAGTATAAAAGGTTGTTCCTCCCGATCTCCCAGAGCTGAAATAGGCACCAGTTGCACCAATTTATGTTTAAAGTGTATGGAGCAGAGCGCATAATCGCTTATCTGATTTATTCAACTGAAACTTATTGGATATACGAACGCACACGTAGCATAACTTGGACTTTCAAACGTTATTAGAGTCTAATTTCTGTGTACACAAATGCTTCCGACAATGTTATGGAGCTGAAACAGGCAACATTGTTCCCATAATCTGTGGAAAGCTTGTACAAAAGACCCAATAAACACTTACAGATATAAGAAATAATTCAATATTCAGATATATGGGCCTATAATACCTCACATTTATAATAAAGTAGAACATGTACGGTTAAATTAGTTTAATTGTCGATGCAATTGTCTGTTTTGCATATTCTTGTGCAAAGAAATGCAGCATTTTTACAAATATGTTAGTGTGTGAAGTGGATTGAATAAACCAGTATAAGAACAATTGTTTATCTAATTAGATGTGTTATAATAACGCAACTCTTGACTAAACTAGGACTTGTGCTGATTAACTGTGACTAATTTATGACAAAAACAGATGATTTTCACCAATTCACAGGATAAATATGGCACTAGGAGCAAAGGTTCTTGTAGAAAGTATGTCAAATGAACTAAACAACCCTTATAGGATTATTTGCATAACTTCAATTCTAAATCATTAGGGGTATAATAGAGTACATTTCGCCGAAACTGGAAGTTGTGTTCAGTAGGTTAAGCCAGATTCTAGTTCAAACGGTTGTTCCTTAAGATCTTCCAACGCTGAAACATGCACCAGCTGCACCCAAATCTGTCGAACTTATGCCAAGATGACCGATTTAACCTCAATATGATAAATTCAACTCTAAAAAAAAGTGGTAAAATCGGGCACCTCAAGCCGAAACTGGAAGTTGTTTTGAGTAAGTTAAGTAAGTTTCTAGTACAAACGGTTGTTCCTCAAGACCTTCCAATGCCGAAACATGCACCAGTTGCACCGAATTTTGTCGAACTAATGCGAAGGAGACCGATTTAACCCTTATACAATAATTTCAATTCTAAAACATACGGGGTATAACAGCGCACCTCACTCCGATATTTAAAGTTGTACTGATTAGATTAAACCATATTCTAGTATAAAAGGTTGTTCCTCCCGATCTCCCAGAGCTGAAATAGGCACCAGTTGCACCAATTTATGTTTAAAGTGTATGGAGCAGAGCGCATAATCGCTTATCTGATTTATTCAACTGAAACTTATTGGATATACGAACGCACACGTAGCATAAACTTGGACTTTCAAACGTTATTAGAGTCTAATTTCTGTTGTACACAAGTGCTTTCCACAATGTTATGGAGCTGAAACAGGCAACATTGTTCCCATAATCTGTGGAAAGCTTGTACAAAAGACCCAATAAACACTTACAGATATAAAAAATAATTCAATATTCAGATATATGGGGCTATAATACCTCACATTTATAATAATGTAGGACATGTACGGTTAAATTAGTTTAATTGTCGATGCAATTGTCTGTTTTGCATATTCTTGTGCAAAGAAATGCAGCATTTTTACAAATATGTTAGTGTGTGAAGTGGATTGAATAAACCAGTATAAGAACAGTTGTTTACCTAATTAGATGGGTTATAATAACGCAACTCTAGACTAAACTAGGACTTGTGCTGATTAACTGTGACTAATTTATGACAAAAACAGATGATTTTCACCAATTCGCAGGATAAAAATGGCACTAGGAGCAAAGGTTCATGTAGAAAGTATGTCAAATGAACTAAACAACCCTTATAGGATTATTTGCATAACTTCAATTCTAAATCATTAGGGGTATAATAGAGTACATTTCGCCGAAACTGGAAGTTGTGTTCAGTAGGTTAAGCCAGATTCTAGTTCAAACGGTTGTTCCTTAAGATCTTCCAACGCTGAAACATGCATCAGCTGCATCCAAATCTGTCGAACTTATGCCAAGATGACCGATTTAACCTCAATATGATAAATTCAACTCTAAAAAAAAAGTGGTAAAATCGGGCACCTCAAGCCGAAACTGGAAGTTGTTTTGAGTAAGTTAAGTAAGTTTCTAGTACAAACGGTTGTTCCTCAAGACCTTCCAATGCCGAAACATGCACCAGTTGCACCGAATTTTGTCGAACTAATGCGAAGGAGACCGATTTAACCCTTATACAATAATTTCAATTCTAAAACATAAGGGGTATAACAGCGCACCTCACTCCGATATTTAAAGTTGTACTGATTAAATTAAACCATATTCTAGTATAAAAGGTTGTTCCTCCCGATCTCCCAGAGCTGAAATAGGCACCAGTTGCACCAATTTATGTTTAAAGTGTATGGAGCAGAGCGCATAATCGCTTATCTGATTTATTCAACTGAAACTTATTGGATATACGAACGCACACGTAGCATAAACTTGGACTTTCAAACGTTATTAGAGTCTAATTTCTGTTGTACACAAGTGCTTTCCACAATGTTATGGAGCTGAAACAGGCAACATTGTTCCCATAATCTGTGGAAAGCTTGTACAAAAGACCTAATAAAAACTTACAGATATAAGAAATAATTCAATATTCAGATATATGGGGCTATAATACCTCACATTTATAATAATGTAGAACATGTACGGTTAAATTAGTTTAATTGTCGATGCAATTGTCTGTTTTGCATATTCTTGTGCAAAGAAATGCAGCATTTTTACAAATATGTTAGTATGTGAAGTGGATTGAATAAACCAGTATAAGAACAGTTGTTTACCTAATTAGATGGGTTATAATAACGCAACTCTAGACTAAACTAGGACTTGTGCTGATTAACTGTGACTAATTTATGACAAAAACAGATGATTTTCACCAATTCACAGGATAAAAATGGCACTAGGAGCAAAGGTTCTTGTAGAAAGTATGTCAAATGAACTAAACAACCCTTATAGGATTATTTGCATAACTTCAATTCTAAATCATTAGGGGTATAATAGAGTACATTTCGCCGAAACTGGAAGTTGTGTTCAGTAGGTTAAGCCAGATTCTAGTTCAAACGGTTGTTCCTTAAGATCTTCCAACGCTGAAACATGCACCAGCTGCACCCAAATCTGTCGAACTTATGCCAAGATGACCGATTTAACCTCAATATGATAAATTCAACTCGAAAAAAAAAAGTGGTAAAATCGGGCACCTCAAGCCGAAACTGGAAGTTGTTTTGAGTAAGTTAAGTAAGTTCCTAGTACAAACGGTTGTTCCTCAAGACCTTCCAATGCCGAAACATGCACCAGTTGCACCGAATTTTGTCGAACTAATGCGAAGGAGACCGATTTAACCCTTATACAATAATTTCAATTCTAAAACATAAGGGGTATAACAGCGCACCTCACTCCGATATTTAAAGTTGTACTGATTAAATTAAACCATATTCTAGTATAAAAGGTTGTTCCTCCCGATCTCCCAGAGCTGAAATAGGCACCAGTTGCACCAATTTATGTTTAAAGTGTATGGAGCAGAGCGCATAATCGCTTATCTGATTTATTCAACTGAAACTTATTGGATATACGAACGCACACGTAGCATAATCTTGGACTTTCAAACGTTATTAGAGTCTAATTTCTGTTGTACACAAGTGCTTCCCACAATGTTATGGAGCTGAAACAGGCAACATTGTTCCCATAATCTGTGGAAAGCTTGTACAAAAGACCCAATAAACACTTACAGATATAAGAAATAATTGAATATTGAGATGTATGGAGCTATAATACCTCACATTTATAATAATGTAGGACATGTACGGTTAAATTAGTTTAATTGTCGATGCAATTGTCTGTTTTGCATATTCTTGTGCAAAGAAATGCAGCATTTTTACAAATATGTTAGTGTGTGAAGTGGATTGAATAAACCAGTATAAGAACAGTTGTTTACCTAATTAGATGGGTTATAATAACGCAACTCTAGACTAAACTAGGACTTGTGCTGATTAACTGTGACTAATTTATGACAAAACAGATGATTTTCACCAATTCACAGGATAAAAATGGCACTAGGAGCAAAGGTTCTTGTAGAAAGTATGTCAAATGAACTAAACAACCCTTATAGGATTATTTGCATAACTTCAATTCTAAATCATTAGGGGTATAATAGAGTACATTTCGCCGAAACTGGAAGTTGTGTTCAGTAGGTTAAGCCAGATTCTAGTTCAAACGGTTGTTCCTTAAGATCTTCCAACGCTGAAACATGCACCAGCTGCACCCAAATCTGTCGAACTTATGCCAAGATGACCGATTTAACCTCAATATGATAAATTCAACTCTAAAAAAAAAAGTGGTAAAATCGGGCACCTCAAGCCGAAACTGGAAGTTGTTTTGAGTAAGTTAAGTAAGTTTCTAGTACAAACGGTTGTTCCTCAAGACCTTCCAATGCCGAAACATGCACCAGTTGCACCGAATTTTGTCGAACTAATGCGAAGGAGACCGATTTAACCCTTATACAATAATTTCAATTCTAAAACATAAGGGGTATAACAGCGCACCTCACTCCGATATTTAAAGTTGTACTGATTAAATTAAACCATATTCTAGTATAAAAGGTTGTTCCTCCCGATCTCCCAGAGCTGAAATAGGCACCAGTTGCACCAATTTATGTTTAAAGTGTATGGAGCAGAGCGCATAATCGCTTATCTGATTTATTCAACTGAAACTTATTGGATATACGAACGCACACGTAGCATAAACTTGGACTTTCAAACGTTATTAGAGTCTAATTTCTGTTGTACACAAGTGCTTTCCACAATGTTATGGAGCTGAAACAGGCAACATTGTTCCCATAATCTGTGGAAAGCTTGTACAAAACACCTAATAAAAACTTACAGATATAAGAAATAATTGAATATTCAGATATATGGGGCTATAATACCTCACATTTATAATAATGTAGAACATGTACGGTTAAATTAGTTTAATTGTCGATGCAATTGTCTGTTTTGCATATTCTTGTGCAAAGAAATGCAGCATTTTTACAAATATGTTAGTATGTGAAGTGGATTGAATAAACCAGTATAAGAACAGTTGTTTACCTAATTAGATGGGTTATAATAACGCAACTCTAGACTAAACTAGGACTTGTGCTGATTAACTGTGACTAATTTATGACAAAAACAGATGATTTTCACCAATTCACAGGATAAAAATGGCACTAGGAGCAAAGGTTCTTGTAGAAAGTATGTCAAATGAACTAAACAACCCTTATAGGATTATTTGCATAACTTCAATTCTAAATCATTAGGGGTATAATAGAGTACATTTCGCCGAAACTGGAAGTTGTGTTCAGTAGGTTAAGCCAGATTCTAGTTCAAACGGTTGTTCCTTAAGATCTTCCAACGCTGAAACATGCACCAGCTGCACCCAAATCTGTCGAACTTATGCCAAGATGACCGATTTAACCTCAATATGATAAATTCAACTCTAAAAAAAAAAGTGGTAAAATCGGGCACCTCAAGCCGAAACTGGAAGTTGTTTTGAGTAAGTTAAGTAAGTTTCTAGTACAAACGGTTGTTCCTCAAGACCTTCCAATGCCGAAACATGCACCAGTTGCACCGAATTTTGTCGAACTAATGCGAAGGAGACCGATTTAACCCTTATACAATAATTTCAATTCTAAAACATACGGGGTATAACAGCGCACCTCACTCCGATATTTAAAGTTGTACTGATTAGATTAAACCATATTCTAGTATAAAAGGTTGTTCCTCCCGATCTCCCAGAGCTGAAATAGGCACCAGTTGCACCAATTTATGTTTAAAGTGTATGGAGCAGAGCGCATAATCGCTTATCTGATTTATTCAACTGAAACTTATTGGATATACGAACGCACACGTAGCATAACTTGGACTTTCAAACGTTATTAGAGTCTAATTTCTGTGTACACAAATGCTTCCGACAATGTTATGGAGCTGAAACAGGCAACATTGTTCCCATAATCTGTGGAAAGCTTGTACAAAAGACCCAATAAACACTTACAGATATAAGAAATAATTCAATATTCAGATATATGGGCCTATAATACCTCACATTTATAATAAAGTAGAACATGTACGGTTAAATTAGTTTAATTGTCGATGCAATTGTCTGTTTTGCATATTCTTGTGCAAAGAAATGCAGCATTTTTACAAATATGTTAGTGTGTGAAGTGGATTGAATAAACCTGTATAAGAACAATTGTTTATCTAATTAGATGTGTTATAATAACGCAACTCTTGACTAAACTAGGACTTGTGCTGATTAACTGTGACTAATTTATGACAAAAACAGATGATTTTCACCAATTCACAGGATAAAAATGGCACTAGGAGCAAAGGTTCTTGTAGAAAGTATGTCAAATGAACTAAACAACCCTTATAGGATTATTTGCATAACTTCAATTCTAAATCATTAGTGGTATAATAGAGTACATTTTGCCGAAACTGGAAGTTGTGTTCAGTAGGTTAAGCCAGATTCTACTTCAAACGGTTGTTCCTTAAGATCTTCCAACGCTGAAACATGCACCAGCTGCACCCAAATCTGTCGAACTTATGCCAAGATGACCGATTTAACCTCAATATGATAAATTCAACTCGAAAAAAAAAGTGGTAAAATCGGGAACCTCGAGCCGAAACTGGTAGTTGTTTTGAGTAAATTAAGTAAATTTCTAGTACAAACGGTTGTTCCTCAAGACCTTCCAATGCCGAAACATGCACCAGTTGCACCGAATTCTGTCGAACTAATGCGAAGGAGACCGATTTAACCCTTATACAATAATTTCAATTCTAAAACATAAGGGATATAACAGCGCACCTCACTCCGATATTTAAAGTTGTACTGATTAGATTAAACCATATTCTAGTATAAAAGTGGTTCCTCTTGATCTCCCAAAGCGGAAATAGGCACCAGTTGCACCAATTTATGTTTGAAGTGTATGGAGCAGAGCGCATAATCGCTTATCTGATTTATTCAACTGAAACTTATTGGATATACGAACGCACACGTAGCATAAACTTGGACTTTCAAACGTTATTAGAGTCTAATTTCTGTTGTACACAAGTGCTTTCCACAATGTTATGGAGCTGAAACAGGCAACATTGTTCCCATAATCTGTGGAAAGCTTGTACAAAAGACCCAATAAACACTTACAGATATAAGAAATAATTCAATATTCAGATATATGGGGCTATAATACCTCACATTTATAATAATGTAGAACATGTACGGTTAAATTAGTTTAATTGTCGATGCAATTGACTGTTTTGCATATTCTTGTGCAAAGAAATGCAGCATTTTTACAAATATGTTAGTGTGTGAAGTGGATTGAATAAACCAGTATAAGTACAGTTGTTTACCTAATTAGATGGGTTATAATAACGCAACTCTAGACTAAACTAGGACTTGTGCTGATTAACTGTGACTAATTTATGACAAAAACAGATGAGTTTCACCAATTCACAGGATAAAAATGGCACTAGGAGCAAAGGTTCTTGTAGAAAGTATGTCAAATGAACTAAACAACCCTTATAGGATTATTTGCATAACTTCAATTCTAAATCATTAGGGGTATAATAGAGTACATTTCGCCGAAACTGGAAGTTGTGTTCAGTAGGTTAAGCCAGATTCTAGTTCAAACGGTTGTTCCTTAAGATCTTCCAACGCTGAAACATGCACCAGCTGCACCCAAATCTGTCGAACTTATGCCAAGATGACCGATTTAACCTCAATATGATAAATTCAACTCTAAAAAAAAAAAGTGGTAAAATCGGGCACCTCAAGCCGAAACTGGAAGTTGTTTTGAGTAAGTTAAGTAAGTTTCTAGTACAAACGGTTGTTCCTCAAGACTTTCCAATGCCGAAACATGCACCAGTTGCACCGAATTTTGTCGAACTAATGCGAAGGAGACCGATTTAACCCTTATACAATAATTTCAATTCTAAAACATAAGGGGTATAACAGCGCACCTCACTCCGATATTTAAAGTTGTACTGATTAAATTAAACCATTTTCTAGTATAAAAGGTTGTTCCTCCCGATCTCCCAGAGCTGAAATAGGCACCAGTTGCACCAATTTATGTTTAAAGTGTATGGAGCAGAGCGCATAATTGCTTATCTGATTTATTCAACTGAAACTTATTGGATATACGAACGCACACGTAGCATAAACTTGGACTTTCAAACGTTATTAGAGTCTAATTTCTGTTGTACACAAGTGCTTCCCACAATGTTATGGAGCTGAAACAGGCAACATTGTTCCCATTATCTGTGGAAAGCTTGTACAAAAGACCCAATAAACACTTACAGATATAAGAAATAATTGAATATTCAGATATATGGGGCTATAATACCTCACATTTATAATAATGTAGGACATGTACGGTTAAATTAGTTTAATTGTCGATGCAATTGTCTGTTTTGCATATTCTTGTGCAAAGAAATGCAGCATTTTTACAAATGTGTTAGTGTGTGAAGTGGATTGAATAAACCAGTATAAGAACAATTGTTTATCTAATTAGATGGATTATAATAACGCAACTCTAGACTAAACTAGGACTTGTGCTGATTAACTGTGACTAATTTATGACAAAAACAGATGATTTTCACCAATTCACAGGATAAAAATGGCACTAGGAGCAAAGGTTCTTGTAGAAAGTATGTCAAATGAACTAAACAACCCTTATAGGATTATTTGCATAACTTCAATTCTAAATCATTAGGGGTATAATAGAGTACATTTCGCCGAAACTGGAAGTTGTGTTCAGTAGGTTAAGCCAGATTCTAGTTCAAACGGTTGTTCCTTACGATCTTCCAACGCTGAAACATGCACCAGCTGCACCCAAATCTGTCGAACTTATGCCAAGATGACCGATTTAACCTCAATATGATAAATTCAACTCTAAAAAAAAAAGTGGTAAAATCGGGCACCTCAAGCCGAAACTGGAAGTTGTTTTGAGTAAGTTAAGTAAGTTTCTAGTACAAACGGTTGTTCCTCAAGACCTTCCAATGCCGAAACATGCACCAGTTGCACCGAATTTTGTCGAACTAATGCGAAGGAGACCGATTTAACCCTTATACAATAATTTCAATTCTAAAACATACGGGGTATAACAGCGCACCTCACTCCGATATTTAAAGTTGTACTGATTAAATTAAACCATATTCTAGTATAAAAGTTGTTCCTCTTGATCTCCCAAAGCGGAAAAAGGCACCAGTTGCACCAATTTATGTTTAAAGTGTATGGAGCAGAGCGCATAATCGCTTATCTGATTTATTCAACTGAAACTTATTGGATATACGAACGCACACGTAGCATAAACTTGGACTTTCAAACGTTATTAGAGTCTAATTTCTGATGTACACAAGTGCTTTCCACAATGTTATGGAGCTGAAACAGGCAACATTGTTCCCATAATCTGTTGAAAGCTTGTACAAAAGACCCAATAAACACTTACAGATATAAGAAATAATTCAATATTCAGATATATGGGCCTATAATACCTCACATTTATAATAATGTAGGACATGTACGGTTAAATTAGTTTAAATGTCGATGCAATTGTCTGTTTTGCATATTCTTGTGCAAAGAAATGCAGCATTTTTACAAATATGTTAGTGTGTGAAGTGCATTGAATAAACCAGTATAAGAACAGTTGTTCACCTAATTTGATGGGTTATAATAACGCAACTCTAGACTAAACTAGGACTTGTGCTGATTAACTGTGACTAATTTATGACAAAAACAGATGATTTTCACCAATTCACAGGATAAAAATGGCACTAGGAGCAAAGGTTCTTGTAGAAAGTATGTCAAATGAACTAAACAACCCTTATAGGATTATTTGCATAACTTCAATTCTAAATCATTAGGGGTATAATAGAGTACATTTCGCCGAAACTGGAAGTTGTGTTCAGTAGGTTAAGCCAGATTCTAGTTCAAACGGTTGTTCCTTACGATCTTCCAACGCTGAAACATGCACCAGCTGCACCCAAATCTGTCGAACTTATGCCAAGATGACCGATTTAACCTCAATATGATAAATTCAACTCTAAAAAAAAAAGTGGTAAAATCGGGCACCTCAAGCCGAAACTGGAAGTTGTTTTGAGTAAGTTAAGTAAGTTTCTAGTACAAACGGTTGTTCCTCAAGACCTTCCAATGCCGAAACATGCACCAGTTGCACCGAATTTTGTCGAACTAATGCGAAGGAGACCGATTTAACCCTTATACAATAATTTCAATTCTAAAACATAAGGGGTATAACAGCGCACCTCACTCCGATATTTAAAGTTGTACTGATTAAATTAAACCATATTCTAGTATAAAAGTTGTTCCTCCCGATCTCCCAGAGCTGAAATAGGCACCAGTTGCACCAATTTATGTTTGAAGTGTATGGAGCAGAGCGCATAATCGCTTATCTGATTTATTCAACTGAAACTTATTGGATATACGAACGCACACGTAGCATAAACTTGGACTTTCAAACGTCATTAGAGTCTAATTTCTGTTGTAAACAAGTGCTTTCCACAATGTTATGGAGCTGAAACAGGCAACATTGTTCCCATAATCTGTGGAAAGCTTGTACAAAAGACCCAATAAACACTTACAGATATAAGAAATAATTGAATATTCAGATATATGGGGCTATAATACCTCACATTTATAATAATGTAGAACATGTACGGTTAAATTAGTTTAATTGTCGATGCAATTGTCTGTTTTGCATATTCTTGTGCAAAGAAATGCAGCATTTTTACAAATATGTTAGTGTGTGAAGTGGATTGAATAAACCAGTATAAGAACAGTTGTTTACCTAATTAGATGGGTTATAATAACGCAACTCTAGACTAAACTAGGACTTGTGCTGATTAACTGTGACTAATTTATGACAAAAACAGATGATTTTCACCAATTCACAGGATAAAAATGGCACTAGGAGCAAAGGTTCTTGTAGAAAGTATGTCAAATGAACTAAACAATCCTTATAGGATTATTTGCATAACTTCAATTCTAAATCATTAGGGGTATAACTATAATAGATTACATTTCGCCGAAACTGGAAGTTGTGTTCAGTAGGTTAAGCCAGATTCTAGTTCAAACGGTTGCTCCTTACGATCTTTCAACGCTGAAACATGCACCAGCTGCACCCAAATCTGTCGAACTTATGCCAAGATGACCGATTTAACCTCAATATGATAAATTCAACTCTAAAAAAAAAGTGGTAAAATCGGGCACTTCAAGCCGAAACTGGAAGTTGTTTTGAGTAAGTTAAGTAAGTTTCTAGTACAAACGGTTGTTCCTCAAGACCTTCCAATGCCGAAACATGCACCAGTTGCACCGAATTTTGTCGAACTAATGCGAAGGAGACGGATTTAACCCTTATACAATAATTTCAATTCTAAAACATAAGGGGTATAACAGCGCACCTCACTCCGATATTTAAAGTTGTACTGATTAGATTAAACCATATTCTAGTATAAAAGGTTGTTCCTCCCGATCTCCCAGAGCTGAAATAGGCACCAGTTGCACCAATTTATGTTTAAAGTGTATGGAGCAGAGCGCATAATCGCTTATCTGATTTATTCAACTGAAACTTATTGGATAAACGAACGCACCCGTAGTATAAACTTGGACTTTCAAACGTTCTTAGAGTCTAATTTCTGTTGTACACAAGTGCTTCACACAATGTTATGGAGCTGAAACAGGCAACATTGTTCCCATAATCTGTGGAAAGCTTGTACAAAAGACCCAATAAACACTTACAGATATAAGAAATAATTGAATATTCAGATATATGGGGCTATAATACCTCACATTTATAATAATGTAGGACATGTACGGTTAAATTAGTTTAATTGTCGATGCAATTGTCTGTTTTGCATATTCTTGTGCAAAGAAATGCAGCATTTTTACAAATGTGTTAGTGTGTGAAGTGGATTGAATAAACCAGTATAAGAACAATTGTTTATCTAATTAGATGGGTTATAATAACGCAACTCTAGACTAAACTAGGACTTGTGCTGATTAACTGTGACTAATTTTTGACAAAAACAGATGATTTTTACCAATTCACAGGATAAAAATGGCACTAGGAGCAAAGGTTCTTGTAGAAAGTATGTCAAATGAACTAAACAACCCTTATAGGATTATTTGCATAACTTCAATTCTAAATCATTAGGGGTATAATAGAGTACATTTCGCCGAAACTGGAAGTTGTGTTCAGTAGGTTAAGCCAGATTCTAGTTCAAACGGTTGTTCCTTACGATCTTCCAACGCTGAAACATGCACCAGCTGCACCCAAATCTGTCGAACTTATGCCAAGATGACCGATTTAACCTCAATATGATAAATTCAACTCTAAAAAAAAGTGGTAAAATCGGGCACTTCAAGCCGAAACTGGAAGTTGTTTTGATTAAGTTAAGTAAGTTTCTAGTACAAACGGTTGTTCCTCAAGACCTTCCAATGCCGAAACATGCACCAGTTGCACCGAATTTTGTCGAACTAATGCGAAGGAGACGGATTTAACCCTTATACAATAATTTCAATTCTAAAACATAAGGGATATAACAGCGCACCTCACTCCGATATTTAAAGTTGTACTGATTAGATTAAACCATATTCTAGTATAAAAGGTTGTTTCTCCCGATCTCCCAGAGCTGAAATAGGCACCAGTTGCACCAATTTATGTTTAAAGTGTATGGAGCAGAGCGCATAATCGCTTATCTGATTTATTCAACTGAAACTTATTGGATATACGAACGCACCCGTAGTATAAACTTGGACTTTCAAACGTTATTAGAGTCTAATTTCTGTTGTACACAAGTGCTTCACACAATGTTATGGAGCTGAAACAGGCAACATTGTTCCCATAATCTGTGGAAAGCTTGTACAAAAGACCCAATAAACACTTACAGATATAAGAAATAATTGAATATTCAGATATATGGGGCTATAATACAGTACCGTCAACGCGGATCCCGTATTTAACCGCGCTCCCCCCGCGGTTAGTTAATCCTTTCCGCGTTACACCATCGCGGTTAATTCATCGCGGTCATTGCTGCAGCCATGTTTAAACCGCGGCGGTGTGACCTACCGTTGAACAAGGTGATCGGAGATTTTTACCTGTACGCTATTAGACAATAAGACGGCTACCTAACACTGAGAGTCATTCTATACTGGCCATGTCTGATGTATTGTTTTCATTTCACATAAAATGATTACGTATTTTTAATGCAAGTTTTCAAAACTTCTTATTAATTATTTTAGAGAAATTTTTATTAAAGAATCATCTGCACCCGTAATAATTTTCATGTAACTGTGGATAAAGCTATTATTTCAAAAATATTTAATCATTTTTATAATATAATCTACATGAAGGAGAGGGTAAGAACTATGAAATATTTTATTTCGATTTTTTTAATGATTTTAAACATTTCCGACTACAAAAATGTTTTTAATCCATATCAGTTTTTAGCTCGTTTTACGGCAGTCTCTCGATACTCAAGACAATTAATCTTGTCCGTGACAGGCACATGCTACCCGGAGAACGTTTACCTACGGTCAACGGCATGATATGAAAATTTTACTCAACCCTAAAAATACTAAATTATATTGATATAATTTTATGTGTGTTCAATATAAAGTTACAACACAAATGTACATGTAGTATCAGCTGCGAATACCGTTTTTCGTAACCGCCCCCTCCACCTCTTCAACGTTTTAATGACTGTCAAAGTACATGTAAGTTGTATTTGACTTTAATCCCATTTGTTTTACACAAAGGTGTGAAACCATCGCATTGACGGAATATCACCCTACGCTTGAACGCACAGAATACACCGGTACATAATGAGACAGGTGGATAATCCGTACGTGTAACGAGTGACCATCAGGAATTCCACCTTTTTTTCAAACAATTTTACTAACAGTAATAACAATAAATAGTTATTCATTTTACTGCGGTCTGTTAAACTGTTAAACGTGTTTAAGATGCACACCCTCCGCAAAAAACCTAAAACCTTCAATGTAAACTGAACGAGAGAGAGAGAGAGAAAGAGAGAGAGAGAGACTGTCGATACTCAAGACAATTAACTAAATTAATTTAGTCCGTGACAAGCGCACGCTACACGGTGTAGGTATACCATACGATCAACGGCAAAATATGAACACTTTACTTTACCCTTAAAATATAAAAAGATTTTGATATCATTTTATGTGTGTTGAATATGAAGCTACTTCACATATGTCGTATCAGTTGCGAATTGTAACGTTTTTGTACCCCCCCCCCCCTTTCCAACCAAAGTTAATTGTATTTGACTTTAGTCCCAATTGTTTTACACAAAGGTGTGAAACCATCGCACTGACAGGAAATCACTCTTCGCTTGACCGCACAGAATACACGGGTATAGGGCAGGTGGATAATCCTTGCAACAAGTGACCACCAGGAATTCTACCCGTATATCAAACAATTTAACTACCAGTAACAATAAATAATTGATTTATTTCATTGCCTTCTTAAACTGTAAAACTTTTTAACATGATTCTTCCCCCGCAAAGAAGAGAGAGAGAGAGAGAAAGAGAGAGTTTTCACTTTAAATAACGTTGTATGCGAACTAAACTTTACAAACACAGTGTCAAGCAATAAATTAAATATCATAAACAGTGTTAAATACTTTATTGTTAGACATACTTCTTTTCTTTTTTTTAACCTGAAAACTAATAGAACGAACTGTTTTCCTTTATCAAGGAAAGAGCACGTGGTGCAGCTCGCGGGCAGATTTGATTGACAGGTGAAGCACGTGGACTCAGACTGAAACTGCATGTTGGATTCAATCAAAATGTATACACTCCCTATTCTTTTATGAATACTAAACTTAGGAATATTTAATATTAGTATATTTCAAATGAATGCAGTGGCGTAAGCAAATGGAAAGTGAGGGGGGGGGGGTGCTAAAGCACATTACCCCTCTCTCTCTTTTTCTCTCTCACATAAAGATCGTATATAAAATCAAGATATGCGACACTCATAATAATCATGAAGCCTCCTCTGTAAGATAGGTAATGGGTGGTGTTGTACGGTTAGACGAAGCCGTACGCAATTTGGAGATTTTCTTTTGTCTTGAATAGGTGTGAAAACCCCTAGGGCATGTCGTTTTCTACCATGGGTTTGTTAATCACTATACACAGGAAATATCGCGACTTATAATTAATACACAATAAAAGAAATGCGTACAAAAATAGTTTGCATTTGAATTTTTTAAAAGTAATTTGAGATGTATGCATTTAATAACATGTACAATTTTCCAAGTTGTTTGTGATGTAACTCCCTGATTCCATTTCTTGTACAGAATAACACCTTAAATAATCGAGTTAAAGACAGCAGTGATATAACAAGCATATCAGGTTAGAATAAGAGAACAACACTAATTATTTTAATATAATCAATCTAACTCTGATGTTAACTTGAAAAATATCCTCGCGACCTTAAATTGCCATAAACTGCTTTGCGAATATTCTTACTGTATATAAAAAGTAACAGTTTTCCAGATCGTGTATTATATCACTTGTACAGAAAACCTTGCCCATGAACAAGTTGATTAAGAAAATAAAATACACACAAAATACAAATATAATCAATACATGTAAATGTGTACTTATTGTTTTCTATAATACGACTGCAAACTGGTTGAAAGTTTGTTGAAACTCGATCGCACGGATATATATAGATCGGCAAAAGCATTTCATCAATTCAATTTACCCGGTATGCAGTTTACGTAGATTAAATAGAAAAGTTTCAATACTTCTTCACAATTAAATAAGACTGAATAAAAAATAGAAAAAAAAAAAATATAATCTGACTGCCAAGCATACTTATCAATTTTTTAATAGGCTATGTCAATTTGAATGGATTGTAAAAATACATCGTCAAGTATTTAAATGAAGAAGCATTGATGAATGATTTTAAACACACTCTATAAATTTAATATTTTAAAAATATATATCGCATGTTATTCTAGATAGTTCCATTAAATAAAATGATATATACATTTAGTGTAGTGTAGCTGTCAATTATTTTTTAGTCGAGGGAGATAACTCGCGTTTCAGTTCGATACTTTTGTTCACCTGTAATTTATCGTCAAGACCACGGCGGTGTTGATTTGATAGACAACTCTACCGCGGGGGTACGCGGTTTTACCTGAGACACCTATTTTAAACCGCGTTGCAATTTGGACCGCGGGGGTGCGCGGAAAATACGGGATCCGCGTTGAAGGTACTGTACCTCACATTTATAATAATGTAGAACATGTACGGTTAAATTAGTTAAATTGTCGATGCAATTGTCTGTTTTGCATATTCTTGTGCAAAGAAATGCAGCATTTTTACAAATGTGTTAGTGTGTGAAGTGGATTGAATAAACCAGTATAAGAACAATTGTTTATCTAATTAGATGGGTTATAATAACGCAACTCTAGACTAAACTAGGACTTGTGCTGATTAACTGTGACTAATTTTTGACAAAAACAGATGATTTTCACCAATTCACAGGATAAAAATGGCACTAGGAGCAAAGGTTCTTGTAGAAAGTATGTCAAATGAACTAAACAACCCTTATAGGATTATTTGCATAACTTCAATTCTAAATCATTAGGGGTATAATAGAGTACATTTCGCCGAAACTGGAAGTTGTGTTCAGTAGGTTAAGCCAGATTCTAGTTCAAACGGTTGTTCCTTACGATCTTCCAACGCTGAAACATGCACCAGCTGCACCCAAATCTGTCGAACTTATGCCAAGATGACCGATTTAACCTCAATATGATAAATTCAACTCTAAAAAAAAGTGGTAAAATCGGGCACCTCAAGCCGAAACTGGAAGTTGTTTTGAGTAAGTTAAGTAATTTTTTAGTACAAACGGTTGTTCCTCAAGACCTTCCAATGCCGAAATATGCACCAGTTGCACCGATTTTTGTCGAACTAATGCGAAGGAGACCGATTTAACCCTTATACAATAATTTCAATTCTAAAACATAAGGGACATAACAGCGCACCTCACTCTGATATTTAAAGTTGTACTGATTAGATTAAACCATATTCTAGTATAAAAGGTTGTTCCTCCCGATCTCCCAGAGATGAAATAGGCACCAGTTGTACCAATTTATGTTTAAAGTGTATGGAGCAGAGCGCATAATCGCTTATCTGATTTATTCAACTGAAACTTATTGGATATACGAACGCACACGTAGCATAAACTTGGACTTTCAAACGTCATTAGAGTCTAATTTCTGTTGTACACAAGTGCTTTCCACAATGTTATGGAGCTGAAACAGGCAACATTGTTCCCATAATCTGTGGAAAGCTTGTACAAAAGACCCAATAAACACTTACAGATATAAGAAATAATTGAAAATTCAGATATATGGGGCTATAATACCTCACATTTATAATAATGTAGGACATGTACGGTTAAATTAGTTTAATTGTCGATGCAATTGTCTGTTTTGCATATTCTTGTGCAAAGAAATGCAGCATTTTTACAAATATGTTAGTGTGTGAAGTGGATTGAATAAACCAGTATAAGAACAGTTGTTTACCTAATTAGATGGGTTATAATAACGCAACTCTAGACTAAACTAGGACTTGTGCTGATTAACTGTGACTAATTTATGACAAAAACAGATGATTTTCACCAATTCACAGGATAAAAATGGCACTAGGAGCAAAGGTTCTTGTAGAAAGTATGTCAAATGAACTAAACAACCCTTATAGGATTATTTGCATAACTTCAATTCTAAATCATTAGGGGTATAATAGAGTACATTTCGCCGAAACTGGAAGTTGTGTTCAGTAGGTTAAGCCAGATTCTAGTTCAAACGGTTGT
The DNA here is from genome assembly GCA_020458035.1 of Magallana ariakensis. NCBI lineage: Eukaryota > Metazoa > Mollusca > Bivalvia > Ostreida > Ostreidae > Magallana > Magallana ariakensis. Next base: position 12,351,690 of record CM035812.1, on the reverse strand, counting down.
TCCTTACGATCTTCCAACGCTGAAACATGCACCAGCTGCACCCAAATCTGTCGAACTTATGCCAAGATGACCGATTTAACCTCAATATGATAAATTCAACTCAAAATAAAAAGTGGTAAAATCGGGCACTTCAAACCGAAACTGGAAGTTGTTTTGAGTAAATTAAGTAAGTTTCTAGTACAAACGGTTGTTCCTCAAGACCTTCCAATGCCGAAACATGCACCAGTTGCACCGAATTCTGTCGAACTAATGCGAAGGAGACCGATTTAACCCTTATACAATAATTTCAATTCTAAAACATAAGGGATATAACAGCGCACCTCACTCCGATATTTAAAGTTGTACTGATTAGATTAAACCATATTCTAGTATAAAAGTTGTTCCTCTTGATCTCCCAAAGCGGAAAAAGGCACCAGTTGTACCAATTTATGTTTAAAGTGTATGGAGCAGAGCGCATAATCGCTTATCTGATTTATTCAACTGAAACTTATTGGATATACGAACGCACACGTAGCATAAACTTGGACTTTTAAACGTTATTAGAGTCTAATTTCTGTTGTACACAAGTGCTTTCCACAATGTTATGGAGCTGAAACAGGCAACATTGTTCCCATAATCTGTGGAAAGCTTGTACAAAAGACCCAATAAACACTTACAGATATAAGAAATAATTGAATATTCAGATATATGGGGCTATAATACCTCACATTTATAATAATGTAGAACATGTACGGTTAAATTAGTTTAATTGTCGATGCAATTGTCTGTTTTGCATATTCTTGTGCAAAGAAATGCAGCATTTTTACAAATATGTTAGTGTGTGAAGTGGATTGAATAAACCAGTATAAGAACAGTTGTTTACCTAATTAGATGGGTTATAATAACGCAACTCTAGACTAAACTAGGACTTGTGCTGATTAACTGTGACTAATTTATGACAAAAACAGATGATTTTCACCAATTCACAGGATAAAAATGGCACTAGGAGCAAAGGTTCTTGTAGAAAGTATGTCAAATGAACTAAACAACCCTTATAGGATTATTTGCATAACTTCAATTCTAAATCATTACGTGAATAATAGAGTACATTTCGCCGAAACTGGAAGTTGTGTTCAGTAGGTTAAGCCAGATTCTAGTTCAAACGGTTGTTCCTTACGATCTTCCAACGCTGAAACATGCACCAGCTGCACCCAAATCTGTCGAACTTATGCCAAGATGACCGATTTAACCTCAATATGATAAATTCAACTCAAAATAAAAAGTGGTAAAATCGGGCACTTCAAACCGAAACTGGAAGTTGTTTTGAGTAAATTAAGTAAGTTTCTAGTACAAACGGTTGTTCCTCAAGACCTTCCAATGCCGAAACATGCACCAGTTGCACCGAATTCTGTCGAACTAATGCGAAGGAGACCGATTTAACCCTTATACAATAATTTTAATTCTAAAACATAAGGGATATAACAGCGCACCTCACTCCGATATTTAAAGTTGTACTGATTAGATTAAACCATATTCTAGTATAAAAGTTGTTCCTCTTGATCTCCCAAAGCGGAAAAAGGCACCAGTTGCACCAATTTATGTTTAAAGTGTATGGAGCAGAGCGCATAATCGCTTATCTGATTTATTCAACTGAAACTTATTGGATATACGAACGCACACGTAGCATAAACTTGGACTTTTAAACGTTATTAGAGTCTAATTTCTGTTGTACACAAGTGCTTTCCACAATGTTATGGAGCTGAAACAGGCAACATTGTTCCCATAATCTGTGGAAAGCTTGTACAAAAGACCCAATAAACACTTACAGATATAAGAAATAATTGAATATTCAGATATATGGGGCTATAATACCTCACATTTATAATAATGTAGAACATGTACGGTTAAATTAGTTTAATAGTCGATGCAATTGTCTGTTTTGCATATTCTTGTTCAAAGAAATGCAGCATTTTTACAAATGTGTTAGTGTGTGAAGTGGATTGAATAAACCAGTATAAGAACAGTTGTTTACCTAATTAGATGGGTTATAATAACGCAACTCTAGACTAAACTAGGACTTGTGCTGATTAACTGTGACTAATTTTTGACAAAAACAGATGATTTTCACCAATTCACAGGATAAAAATGGCACTAGGAGCAAAGGTTCTTGTAGAAAGTATGTCAAATGAACTAAACAACCCTTATAGGATTATTTGCATAACTTCAATTCTAAATCATTACGGGAATAATAGAGTACATTTCGCCGAAACTGGAAGTTGTGTTCAGTAGGTTAAGCCAGATTCTAGTTCAAACGGTTGTTCCTTACGATCTTCCAACGCTGAAACATGCACCAGCTGCACCCAAATCTGTCGAACTTATGCCAAGATGACCGATTTAACCTCAATATGATAAATTCAACTCTAAAAAAAAAAGTGGTAAAATCGGGCACCTCAAGCCGAAACTGGAAGTTGTTTTGAGTAAGATAAGTAAGTTTCTAGTACAAACGGTTGTTCCTCAAGACCTTCCAATGCCGAAACATGCACCAGTTGCACCGAATTTTGTCGAACTAATGCGAAGGAGACCGATTTAACCCTTATACAATAATTTCAATTCTAAAACATAAGGGGTATAACAGCGCACCTCACTCCGATATTTAAAGTTGTACTGATTAGATTAAACCATATTCTAGTATAAAAGTTGTTCCTCTTGATCTTCCAAAGCGGAAATAGGCACCAGTTGCACCAATTTATGTTTAAATTGTATGGAGCAGAGCGCATAATCGCTAATCTGATTTATTCAACTGAAACGTATTGGATATACGAACGCACACGTAGCATAAACTTGGACTTTCAAACGTTATTAGAGTCTAATTTCGGTTGCACACAAGTGCTTCCCACAATGTTATGGAGCTGAAACAGGCAACATTGTTCCCATAATCTGTGGAAAGCTTGTACAAAAGACCCAATAAACACTTACAGATATAAGAAATAATTGAATATTCAGATATATGGGGCTATAATACCTCACATTTATAATAATGTAGGACATATACGGTTAAATTAGTTTAATAGTCGATGCAATTGTCTGTTTTGCATATTCTTGTGCAAAGAAATGCAGCATTTTTACAAATGTGTTAGTGTGTGAAGTGGATTGAATAAACCAGTATAAGAACAATTGTTTATCTAATTAGATGGGTTATAATAACGCAACTCTTGACTAAACTAGGACTTGTGCTGATTAACTGTGACTAATTTATGACAAAAACAGATGATTTTCACCAATTCACAGGATAAAAATGGCACTAGGATCAAAGGTTCTTGTAGAAAGTATGTCAAATGAACTAAACAACCCTTATAGGATTATTTGCATAACTTCAATTCTAAATCATTAGGGGTATAATAGAGTACATTTCGCCGAAACTGGAAGTTGTGTTCAGTAGGTTAAGCCAGATTCTAGTTCAAACGGTTGTTCCTTAAGATCTTTCAACGCTGAAACATGCACCAGCTGCACCCAAATCTGTCGAACTTATGCCAAGATGACCGATTTAACCTCAATATGATAAATTCAACTCTAAAGAAAAAGTGGTAAAATCGGGCACCTCAAGCCGAAACTGGAAGTTGTTTTGAGTAAATTAAGTAAGTTTCTAGTACAAACGGTTGTTCCTCAAGACCTTCCAATGCCGAAACATGCACCAGTTGCACCGAATTCTGTCGAACTAATGCGAAGGAGACCGATTTAACCCTTATACAATAATTTCAATTCTAAAACATAAGGGATATAACAGCGCACCTCACTCCGATATTTAAAGTTGTACTGATTAGATTAAACCATATTCTAGTATAAAAGTTGTTCCTCTTGATCTGCCAAAGCGGAAATAAGCACCAGTTGCACCAATTTATGTTTAAAGTGTATGGAGCAGAGCGCATAATCGCTTATCTGATTTATTCAACTGAAACTTATTGGATATACGAACGCACACGTAGCATAAACTTGGACTTTCAAACGTTATTAGAGTCTAATTTCGGTTGCACACAAGTGCTTCCCACAATGTTATGGAGCTGAAACCGGCAAAATTATTCCCATAATCTGTGGAAAGCTTGTAAAAAAGACCCAATAAACACTTACAGATATAAGAAATAATTGAATATTCAGATATATGGGGCTATAATTCCTCACATTTATAATAATGTAGGACATATACGGTTAAATTAGTTTAATAGTCGATGCAATTGTCTGTTTTGCATATTCTTGTGCAAAGAAATGCAGCATTTTTACAAATGTGTTAGTGTGTGAAGTGGATTGAATAAACCAGTATAAGAACAATTGTTTATCTAATTAGATGGGTTATAATAACGCAACTCTTGACTAAACTAGGACTTGTGCTGATTAACTGTGACTAATTTATGACAAAAACAGATGATTTTCACCAATTCACAGGATAAAAATGGCACTAGGAGCAAAGGTTCTTGTAGAAAGTATGTCAAATGAACAAAACAACCCTTATAGGATTATTTGCATAACTTCAATTCTAAATCATTAGGGGTATAATAGAGTACATTTCGCCGAAACTGGAAGTTGTGTTCAGTAGGTTAAGCCAGATTCTAGTTCAAACGGTTGTTCCTTAAGATCTTCCAACGCTGAAACATGCACCAGCTGCACCCAAATCTGTCGAACTTATGCCAAGATGACCGATTTAACCTCAATATGATAAATTCAACTCGAAAAAAAAGTGGTAAAATCGGGCACCTCGAGCCGAAACTGGAAGTTGTTTTGAGTAAATTAAGTAAGTTTCTAGTACAAACGGTTGTTCCTCAAGACCTTCCAATGCCGAAACATGCACCAGTTGCACCGAATTCTGTCGAACTAATGCGAAGGAGACCGATTTAACCCTTATACAATAATTTCAATTCTAAAACATAAGGGATATAACAGCGCACCTCACTCCGATATTTAAAGTTGTACTGATTAGATTAAACCATATTCTAGTATAAAAGGTTGTTCCTCCCGATCTCCCACAGCTGAAATAAGCACCAGTTGCACCAATTTATGTTTAAAGTGTATGGAGCAGAGCGCATAATCGCTTATCTGATTTATTCAACTGAAACTTATTGCATATACGAACGCACACGTAGCATAAACTTGGACTTTCAAACGTTATTAGAGTCTAATTTCTGTTGTACACTAGTGCTTCACACAATGTTATGGAGCTGAAACAGGCAACATTGTTCCCATAATCTGTGGAAAGCTTGTACAAAAGACCCAATAAACACTTACAGATATAAGAAATAATTGAATATTCAGATATATGGGGCTATAATACCTCACATTTATAATAATGTAGGACATGTAAGGTTAAATTAGTTTAATTGTCGATGCAATTGTCTGTTTTGCATATTCTTGTGCAAAGAAATGCAGCATTTTTACAAATGTGTTAGTGTGTGAGGTGGATTGAATAAACCAGTATAAGAACAATTGTTTATCTAATTAAATGGGTTATAATAACGCAACTCTTGACTAAACTAGGACTTGTGCTGATTAACTGTGACTAATTTATGACAAAAACAGATGATTTTCACCAATTCACAGGATAAAAATGGCACTAGGAGCAAAGGTTCTTGTAGAAAGTATGTCAAATGAACTAAACAACCCTTATAGGATTATTTGCATAACTTCAATTCTAAATCATTAGGGGTATAATAGAGTACATTTCGCCGAAACTGGAAGTTGTGTTCAGTAGGTTAAGCCAGATTCTAGTTCAAACGGTTGTTCCTTACGATCTTCCATCGCTGAAACATGCACCAGCTGCACCCAAATCTGTCGAACTTATGCCAAGATGACCGATTTAACCTCAATATGATAAATTCAACTCTAAAAAAAAAGTGGTAAAATCGGGCACTTCAAGCCGAAACTGGAAGTTGTTTTGAGTAAGTTAAGTAAGTTTCTAGTACAAACGGTTGTTCCTCAAGACCTTCCAATGCCGAAACATGCACCAGTTGCACCGAATTCTGTCGAACTAATGCGAAGGAGACCGATTTAACCCTTATACAATAATTTTAATTCTAAAACATAAGGGGTATAACAGCGCACCTCACTCCGATATTTAAAGTTGTACTGATTAGATTAAACCATATTCTAGTATAAAAGTTGTTCCTCTTGATCTCCCAAAGCGGAAATAGGCACCAGTTGCACCAATTTATGTTTAAAGTGTATGGAGCAGAGCGCATAATCGCTTATCTGATTTATTCAACTGAAACTTATTGGATATACGAACGCTCACGTAGCATAAACTTGGACTTTCAAACGTTATTAGAGTCTAATTTCTGTTGTACACAAGTGCTTTCCACAATGTTATGGAGCTGAAACAGGCAAAATTATTCCCATAATCTGTGGAAAGCTTGTAAAAAAGACCCAATAAACACTTACAGATATAAGAAATAATTGAATATTCAGATATATGGGGCTATAATTCCTCACATTTATAATAATGTAGGACATATACGGTTAAATTAGTTTAATAGTCGATGCAATTGTCTGTTTTGCATATTCTTGTGCAAAGAAATGCAGCATTTTTACAAATGTGTTAGTGTGTGAAGTGGATTGAATAAACCAGTATAAGAACAATTGTTTATCTAATTAGATGGGTTATAATAACGCAACTCTTGACTAAACTAGGACTTGTGCTGATTAACTGTGACTAATTTATGACAAAAACAGATGATTTTCACCAATTCACAGGATAAAAATGGCACTAGGAGCAAAGGTTCTTGTAGAAAGTATGTCAAATGAACAAAACAACCCTTATAGGATTATTTGCATAACTTCAATTCTAAATCATTAGGGGTATAATAGAGTACATTTCGCCGAAACTGGAAGTTGTGTTCAGTAGGTTAAGCCAGATTCTAGTTCAAACGGTTGTTCCTTAAGATCTTCCAACGCTGAAACATGCACCAGCTGCACCCAAATCTGTCGAACTTATGCCAAGATGACCGATTTAACCTCAATATGATAAATTCAACTCGAAAAAAAAGTGGTAAAATCGGGCACCTCGAGCCGAAACTGGAAGTTGTTTTGAGTAAATTAAGTAAGTTTCTAGTACAAACGGTTGTTCCTCAAGACCTTCCAATGCCGAAACATGCACCAGTTGCACCGAATTCTGTCGAACTAATGCGAAGGAGACCGATTTAACCCTTATACAATAATTTCAATTCTAAAACATAAGGGATATAACAGCGCACCTCACTCCGATATTTAAAGTTGTACTGATTAGATTAAACCATATTCTAGTATAAAAGGTTGTTCCTCCCGATCTCCCACAGCTGAAATAAGCACCAGTTGCACCAATTTATGTTTAAAGTGTATGGAGCAGAGCGCATAATCGCTTATCTGATTTATTCAACTGAAACTTATTGCATATACGAACGCACACGTAGCATAAACTTGGACTTTCAAACGTTATTAGAGTCTAATTTCTGTTGTACACTAGTGCTTCACACAATGTTATGGAGCTGAAACAGGCAACATTGTTCCCATAATCTGTGGAAAGCTTGTACAAAAGACCCAATAAACACTTACAGATATAAGAAATAATTGAATATTCAGATATATGGGGCTATAATACCTCACATTTATAATAATGTAGGACATGTAAGGTTAAATTAGTTTAATTGTCGATGCAATTGTCTGTTTTGCATATTCTTGTGCAAAGAAATGCAGCATTTTTACAAATGTGTTAGTGTGTGAGGTGGATTGAATAAACCAGTATAAGAACAATTGTTTATCTAATTAAATGGGTTATAATAACGCAACTCTTGACTAAACTAGGACTTGTGCTGATTAACTGTGACTAATTTATGACAAAAACAGATGATTTTCACCAATTCACAGGATAAAAATGGCACTAGGAGCAAAGGTTCTTGTAGAAAGTATGTCAAATGAACTAAACAACCCTTATAGGATTATTTGCATAACTTCAATTCTAAATCATTAGGGGTATAATAGAGTACATTTCGCCGAAACTGGAAGTTGTGTTCAGTAGGTTAAGCCAGATTCTAGTTCAAACGGTTGTTCCTTACGATCTTCCATCGCTGAAACATGCACCAGCTGCACCCAAATCTGTCGAACTTATGCCAAGATGACCGATTTAACCTCAATATGATAAATTCAACTCTAAAAAAAAAGTGGTAAAATCGGGCACTTCAAGCCGAAACTGGAAGTTGTTTTGAGTAAGTTAAGTAAGTTTCTAGTACAAACGGTTGTTCCTCAAGACCTTCCAATGCCGAAACATGCACCAGTTGCACCGAATTCTGTCGAACTAATGCGAAGGAGACCGATTTAACCCTTATACAATAATTTTAATTCTAAAACATAAGGGGTATAACAGCGCACCTCACTCCGATATTTAAAGTTGTACTGATTAGATTAAACCATATTCTAGTATAAAAGTTGTTCCTCTTGATCTCCCAAAGCGGAAATAGGCACCAGTTGCACCAATTTATGTTTAAAGTGTATGGAGCAGAGCGCATAATCGCTTATCTGATTTATTCAACTGAAACTTATTGGATATACGAACGCTCACGTAGCATAAACTTGGACTTTCAAACGTTATTAGAGTCTAATTTCTGTTGTACACAAGTGCTTTCCACAATGTTATGGAGCTGAAACAGGCAACATTGTTCCCATAATCTGTGGAAAGCTTGTACAAAAGACCCAATAAACACTTACAGATATAAGAAATAATTGAATATTCAGATATATGGGGCTATAATACCTCACATTTATAATAATGTAGGACATGTACGGTTAAATTAGTTTAATTGTCGATGCAATTGTCTGTTTTGCATATTCTTGTGCAAAGAAATGCAGCATTTTTACAAATATGTTAGTGTGTGAAGTGGATTGAATAAACCAGTATAAGAACAGTTGTTTACCTAATTAGATGGGTTATAATAACGCAACTCTTGACTAAACTAGGACTTGTGCTGATTAACTGTGACTAATTTATGACAAAAACAGATGATTTTCACCAATTCACAGGATAAAAATGGCACTAGGAGCAGAGGTTCTTGTAGAAAGTATGTCAAATGAACTAAACAACCCTTATAGGATTATTTGCATAACTTCAATTCTAAATCATTAGGGGTATAATAGAGTACATTTCGCCGAAACTGGAAGTTGTGTTCAGTAGGTTAAGCCAGATTCTAGTTCAAACGGTTGTTCCTTACGATCTTCCAACGCTGAAACATGCACCAGCTGCACCCAAATCTGTCGAACTTATGCCAAGATGACCGATTTAACCTCAATATGATAAATTCAACTCAAAATAAAAAGTGGTAAAATCGGGCACTTCAAGCCGAAACTGGAAGTTGTTTTGAGTAAATTAAGTAAGTTTCTAGTACAAACGGTTGTTCCTCAAGACCTTCCAATGCCGAAACATGCACCAGTTGCACCGAATTCTGTCGAACTAATGCGAAGGAGACCGATTTAACCCTTATACAATAATTTCAATTCTAAAACATAAGGGATATAACAGCGCACCTCACTCCGATATTTAAAGTTGTACTGATTAGATTAAACCATATTCTAGTATAAAAGTTGTTCCTCTTGATCTCCCAAAGCGGAAATAGGCACCAGTTGCACCAATCTATGTTTAAAGTGTATGGAGCAGAGCGCATAATCGCTAATCTGATTTATTCAACTGAAACTTATTGGATATACGAACGCTCATGTAGCATAAACGTGGACTTTCAAACGTTATTAGAGTCTAATTTCTGTTGTACACAAGTGCTTTCCACAATGTTATGGAGCTGAAACAGGCAACATTGTTCCCATAATCTGTGGAAAGCTTGTACAAAAGACCCAATAAACACTTACAGATATAAGAAATAATTGAATATTCAGATATATGGGGCTATAATACCTCACATTTATAATAATGTAGGACATGTACGGTTAAATTAGTTTAATTGTCGATGCAATTGTCTGTTTTGCATATTCTTGTGAAAAAAAAGCAGCATTTTTACAAATATGTTAGTGTGTGAGGTGGATTGAATAAACCAGTATAAGAACAATTGTTTATCTAATTAAATGGGTTATAATAACGCGACTCTTGACTAAACTAGGACTTGTGCTGATTAACTGTGACTAATTTATGACAAAAACAGATGATTTTCACCAATTCACAGGATAAAAATGGCACTAGGAGCAGAGGTTCTTGTAGAAAGTATGTCAAATGAACTAAACAACCCTTATAGGATTATTTGCATAACTTCAATTCTAAATCATTAGGGGTATAATAGAGTACATTTCGCCGAAACTGGAAGTTGTCTTCAGTAGGTTAAGCCAGATTCTAGTTCAAACGGTTGTTCCTTACGATCTTCCAACGCTGAAACATGCACCAGCTGCACCCAAATCTGTCGAACTTATGCCAAGATGACCGATTTAACCTCAATATGATAAATTCAACTCAAAATAAAAAGTGGTAAAATCGGGTACTTCAAGCCGAAACTGGAAGTTGTTTTGAGTAAATTAAGTAATTTTCTTGTACAAACGGTTGTTCCTCAAGACCTTCCAATGCCGAAACATGCACCAGTTGCACCGAATTCTGTCGAACTAATGCGAAGGAGACCGATTTAACCCTTATACAATAATTTCAATTCTAAAACATAAGGGATATAACAGCGCACCTCACTCCGATATTTAAAGTTGTACTGATTAGATTAAACCATATTCTAGTATAAAAGTTGTTCCTCTTGATCTCCCAAAGCGGAAATAGGCACCAGTTGCACCAATCTATGTTTAAAGTGTATGGAGCAGAGCGCATAATCGCTTATCTGATTTATTCAACTGAAACTTATTGGATATACGAACGCTCATGTAGCATAAACGTGGACTTTCAAACGTTATTAGAGTCTAATTTCTGTTGTACACAAGTGCTTTCCACAATGTTATGGAGCTGAAACAGGCAACATTGTTCCCATAATCTGTGGAAAGCTTGTACAAAAGACCCAATAAACACTTACAGATATAAGAAATAATTGAATATTCAGATATATGGGGCTATAATACCTCACATTTATAATAATGTAGGACATGTACGGTTAAATTAGTTTAATTGTCGATGCAATTGTCTGTTTTGCATATTCTTGTGCAAAGAAATGCAGCATTTTTACAAATATGTTAGTGTGTGAAGTGGATTGAATAAACCAGTATAAGAACAGTTGTTTACCTAATTAGATGGGTTATAATAACGCAACTCTTGACTAAACTAGGACTTGTGCTGATTAACTGTGACTAATTTTTGACAAAAACAGATGATTTTCACCAATTCACAGGATAAAAATGGCACTAGGAGCAAAGGTTCTTGTAGAAAGTATGTCAAATGAACTAAACAACCCTTATAGGATTATTTGCATAACTTCAATTCTAAATCATTACGGGAATAATAGAGTACATTTCGCCGAAACTGGAAGTTGTGTTCAGTAGGTTAAGCCAGATTCTAGTTCAAACGGTTGTTCCTTACGATCTTCCAACGCTGAAACATGCACCAGCTGCACCCAAATCTGTCGAACTTATGCCAAGATGACCGATTTAACCTCAATATGATAAATTCAACTCTAAAAAAAAAAGTGGTAAAATCGGGCACCTCAAGCCGAAACTGGAAGTTGTTTTGAGTAAGATAAGTAAGTTTCTAGTACAAACGGTTGTTCCTCAAGACCTTCCAATGCCGAAACATGCACCAGTTGCACCGAATTTTGTCGAACTAATGCGAAGGAGACCGATTTAACCCTTATACAATAATTTCAATTCTAAAACATAAGGGGTATAACAGCGCACCTCACTCCGATATTTAAAGTTGTACTGATTAGATTAAACCATATTCTAGTATAAAAGTTGTTCCTCTTGATCTTCCAAAGCGGAAATAGGCACCAGTTGCACCAATTTATGTTTAAATTGTATGGAGCAGAGCGCATAATCGCTAATCTGATTTATTCAACTGAAACGTATTGGATATACGAACGCACACGTAGCATAAACTTGGACTTTCAAACGTTATTAGAGTCTAATTTCGGTTGCACACAAGTGCTTCCCACAATGTTATGGAGCTGAAACAGGCAACATTGTTCCCATAATCTGTGGAAAGCTTGTACAAAAGACCCAATAAACACTTACAGATATAAGAAATAATTGAATATTCAGATATATGGGGCTATAATACCTCACATTTATAATAATGTAGGACATATACGGTTAAATTAGTTTAATAGTCGATGCAATTGTCTGTTTTGCATATTCTTGTGCAAAGAAATGCAGCATTTTTACAAATGTGTTAGTGTGTGAAGTGGATTGAATAAACCAGTATAAGAACAATTGTTTATCTAATTAGATGGGTTATAATAACGCAACTCTTGACTAAACTAGGACTTGTGCTGATTAACTGTGACTAATTTATGACAAAAACAGATGATTTTCACCAATTCACAGGATAAAAATGGCACTAGGATCAAAGGTTCTTGTAGAAAGTATGTCAAATGAACTAAACAACCCTTATAGGATTATTTGCATAACTTCAATTCTAAATCATTAGGGGTATAATAGAGTACATTTCGCCGAAACTGGAAGTTGTGTTCAGTAGGTTAAGCCAGATTCTAGTTCAAACGGTTGTTCCTTAAGATCTTTCAACGCTGAAACATGCACCAGCTGCACCCAAATCTGTCGAACTTATGCCAAGATGACCGATTTAACCTCAATATGATAAATTCAACTCTAAAGAAAAAGTGGTAAAATCGGGCACCTCAAGCCGAAACTGGAAGTTGTTTTGGGTAAATTAAGTAAGTTTCTAGTACAAACGGTTGTTCCTCAAGACCTTCCAATGCCGAAACATGCACCAGTTGCACCGAATTCTGTCGAACTAATGCGAAGGAGACCGATTTAACCCTTATACAATAATTTTAATTCTAAAACATAAGGGATATAACAGCGCACCTCACTCCGATATTTAAAGTTGTACTGATTAGATTAAACCATATTCTAGTATAAAAGGTTGTTCCTCCCGATCTCCCACAGCTGAAATAAGCACCAGTTGCACCAATTTATGTTTAAAGTGTATGGAGCAGAGCGCATAATCGCTTATCTGATTTATTCAACTGAAACTTATTGCATATACGAACGCACACGTAGCATAAACTTGGACTTTCAAACGTTATTAGAGTCTAATTTCTGTTGTACACTAGTGCTTCACACAATGTTATGGAGCTGAAACAGGCAACATTGTTCCCATAATCTGTGGAAAGCTTGTACAAAAGACCCAATAAACACTTACAGATATAAGAAATAATTGAATATTCAGATATATGGGGCTATAATACCTCACATTTATAATAATGTAGGACATGTAAGGTTAAATTAGTTTAATTGTCGATGCAATTGTCTGTTTTGCATATTCTTGTGCAAAGAAATGCAGCATTTTTACAAATGTGTTAGTGTGTGAGGTGGATTGAATAAACCAGTATAAGAACAATTGTTTATCTAATTAAATGGGTTATAATAACGCAACTCTTGACTAAACTAGGACTTGTGCTGATTAACTGTGACTAATTTATGACAAAAACAGATGATTTTCACCAATTCACAGGATAAAAATGGCACTAGGAGCAAAGGTTCTTGTAGAAAGTATGTCAAATGAACTAAACAACCCTTATAGGATTATTTGCATAACTTCAATTCTAAATCATTAGGGGTATAATAGAGTACATTTCGCCGAAACTGGAAGTTGTGTTCAGTAGGTTAAGCCAGATTCTAGTTCAAACGGTTGTTCCTTACGATCTTCCATCGCTGAAACATGCACCAGCTGCACCCAAATCTGTCGAACTTATGCCAAGATGACCGATTTAACCTCAATATGATAAATTCAACTCTAAAAAAAAAGTGGTAAAATCGGGCACTTCAAGCCGAAACTGGAAGTTGTTTTGAGTAAGTTAAGTAAGTTTCTAGTACAAACGGTTGTTCCTCAAGACCTTCCAATGCCGAAACATGCACCAGTTGCACCGAATTCTGTCGAACTAATGCGAAGGAGACCGATTTAACCCTTATACAATAATTTTAATTCTAAAACATAAGGGGTATAACAGCGCACCTCACTCCGATATTTAAAGTTGTACTGATTAGATTAAACCATATTCTAGTATAAAAGTTGTTCCTCTTGATCTCCCAAAGCGGAAATAGGCACCAGTTGCACCAATTTATGTTTAAAGTGTATGGAGCAGAGCGCATAATCGCTTATCTGATTTATTCAACTGAAACTTATTGGATATACGAACGCTCACGTAGCATAAACTTGGACTTTCAAACGTTATTAGAGTCTAATTTCTGTTGTACACAAGTGCTTTCCACAATGTTATGGAGCTGAAACAGGCAACATTGTTCCCATAATCTGTGGAAAGCTTGTACAAAAGACCCAATAAACACTTACAGATATAAGAAATAATTGAATATTCAGATATATGGGGCTATAATACCTCACATTTATAATAATGTAGGACATGTACGGTTAAATTAGTTTAATTGTCGATGCAATTGTCTGTTTTGCATATTCTTGTGCAAAGAAATGCAGCATTTTTACAAATATGTTAGTGTGTGAAGTGGATTGAATAAACCAGTATAAGAACAGTTGTTTACCTAATTAGATGGGTTATAATAACGCAACTCTTGACTAAACTAGGACTTGTGCTGATTAACTGTGACTAATTTATGACAAAAACAGATGATTTTCACCAATTCACAGGATAAAAATGGCACTAGGAGCAGAGGTTCTTGTAGAAAGTATGTCAAATGAACTAAACAACCCTTATAGGATTATTTGCATAACTTCAATTCTAAATCATTAGGGGTATAATAGAGTACATTTCGCCGAAACTGGAAGTTGTGTTCAGTAGGTTAAGCCAGATTCTAGTTCAAACGGTTGTTCCTTACGATCTTCCAACGCTGAAACATGCACCAGCTGCACCCAAATCTGTCGAACTTATGCCAAGATGACCGATTTAACCTCAATATGATAAATTCAACTCAAAATAAAAAGTGGTAAAATCGGGCACTTCAAGCCGAAACTGGAAGTTGTTTTGAGTAAATTAAGTAAGTTTCTAGTACAAACGGTTGTTCCTCAAGACCTTCCAATGCCGAAACATGCACCAGTTGCACCGAATTCTGTCGAACTAATGCGAAGGAGACCGATTTAACCCTTATACAATAATTTCAATTCTAAAACATAAGGGATATAACAGCGCACCTCACTCCGATATTTAAAGTTGTACTGATTAGATTAAACCATATTCTAGTATAAAAGTTGTTCCTCTTGATCTCCCAAAGCGGAAATAGGCACCAGTTGCACCAATCTATGTTTAAAGTGTATGGAGCAGAGCGCATAATCGCTTATCTGATTTATTCAACTGAAACTTATTGGATATACGAACGCTCATGTAGCATAAACGTGGACTTTCAAACGTTATTAGAGTCTAATTTCTGTTGTACACAAGTGCTTTCCACAATGTTATGGAGCTGAAACAGGCAACATTGTTCCCATAATCTGTGGAAAGCTTGTACAAAAGACCCAATAAACACTTACAGATATAAGAAATAATTGAATATTCAGATATATGGGGCTATAATACCTCACATTTATAATAATGTAGGACATGTACGGTTAAATTAGTTTAATTGTCGATGCAATTGTCTGTTTTGCATATTCTTGTGAAAAAAAAGCAGCATTTTTACAAATATGTTAGTGTGTGAGGTGGATTGAATAAACCAGTATAAGAACAATTGTTTATCTAATTAAATGGGTTATAATAACGCGACTCTTGACTAAACTAGGACTTGTGCTGATTAACTGTGACTAATTTATGACAAAAACAGATGATTTTCACCAATTCACAGGATAAAAATGGCACTAGGAGCAGAGGTTCTTGTAGAAAGTATGTCAAATGAACTAAACAACCCTTATAGGATTATTTGCATAACTTCAATTCTAAATCATTAGGGGTATAATAGAGTACATTTCGCCGAAACTGGAAGTTGTGTTCAGTAGGTTAAGCCAGATTCTAGTTCAAACGGTTGTTCCTTACGATCTTCCAACGCTGAAACATGCACCAGCTGCACCCAAATCTGTCGAACTTATGCCAAGATGACCGATTTAACCTCAATATGATAAATTCAACTCAAAATAAAAAGTGGTAAAATCGGGTACTTCAAGCCGAAACTGGAAGTTGTTTTGAGTAAATTAAGTAATTTTCTTGTACAAACGGTTGTTCCTCAAGACCTTCCAATGCCGAAACATGCACCAGTTGCACCGAATTCTGTCGAACTAATGCGAAGGAGACCGATTTAACCCTTATACAATAATTTCAATTCTAAAACATAAGGGATATAACAGCGCACCTCACTCCGATATTTAAAGTTGTACTGATTAGATTAAACCATATTCTAGTATAAAAGTTGTTCCTCTTGATCTCCCAAAGCGGAAATAGGCACCAGTTGCACCAATCTATGTTTAAAGTGTATGGAGCAGAGCGCATAATCGCTTATCTGATTTATTCAACTGAAACTTATTGGATATACGAACGCTCATGTAGCATAAACGTGGACTTTCAAACGTTATTAGAGTCTAATTTCTGTTGTACACAAGTGCTTTCCACAATGTTATGGAGCTGAAACAGGCAACATTGTTCCCATAATCTGTGGAAAGCTTGTACAAAAGACCCAATAAACACTTACAGATATAAGAAATAATTGAATATTCAGATATATGGGGCTATAATACCTCACATTTATAATAATGTAGGACATGTACGGTTAAATTAGTTTAATTGTCGATGCAATTGTCTGTTTTGCATATTCTTGTGCAAAAAAAAGCAGCATTTTTACAAATATGTTAGTGTGTGAAGTGCATTGAATAAACCAGTATAAGAACAGTTGTTTACCTAATTAGATGGGTTATAATAACGCAACTCTTGACTAAACTAGGACTTGTGCTGATTAACTGTGACTAATTTATGACAAAAACAGATGATTTTCACCAATTCACAGGATAAAAATGGCACTAGGAGCAGAGGTTCTTGTAGAAAGTATGTCAAATGAACTAAACAACCCTTATAGGATTATTTGCATAACTTCAATTCTAAATCATTAGGGGTATAATAGAGTACATTTCGCCGAAACTGGAAGTTGTGTTCAGTAGGTTAAGCCAGATTCTAGTTCAAACGGTTGTTCCTTACGATCTTCCAACGCTGAAACATGCACCAGCTGCACCCAAATCTGTCGAACTTATGCCAAGATGACCGATTTAACCTCAAAATGATAAATTCAACTCTAAAAAAAAAGTGGTAAAATCGGGCACTTCAAGCCGAAACTGGAAGTTGTTTTGAGTAAGTTAAGTAAGTTTCTAGTACAAACGGTTGTTCCTCAAGACCTTCCAATGCCGAAACATGCACCAGTTGCACCGAATTTTGTCGAACTAATGCGAAGGAGACGGATTTAACCCTTATACAATAATTTCAATTCTAAAACATAAGGGGTATAACAGCGCACCTCACTCCGATATTTAAAGTTGTACTGATTAGATTAAACCATATTCTAGTATAAGAGGTTGTTCCTCCCGATCTCCCAGAGCTGAAATAAGCACCAGTTGCACCAATTTATGTTTAAAGTGTATGGAGCAGAGCGCATAATCGCTTATCTGATTTATTCAACTGAAACTTATTGGATATACGAACGCACACGTAGCATAAACTTGGACTTTCAAATGTTATTAGAGTCTAATTTCTGTTGTACACAAGTGTTTCACACAATGTTATGGAGCTGAAACAGGCAACATTGTTCCCATAATCTGTGGAAAGCTTGTACAAAAGACCCAATAAACACTTACAGATATAAGAAATAATTGAATATTCAGATATATGGGGCTATAATACCTCACATTTATAATAATGTAGGACATGTACGGTTAAATTAGTTTAATTGTCGATGCAATTGTCTGTTTTGCATATTCTTGTGCAAAAAAAAGCAGCATTTTTACAAATATGTTAGTGGGTGAAGTGGATTGAATAAACCAGTATAAGAACAGTTGTTTGCCTAATTAGATGGGTTATAATAACGCAACTCTTGACTAAACTAGGACTTGTGCTGATTAACTGTGACTAATTTATGACAAAAACAGATGATTTTCACCAATTCACAGGATAAAAATGGCACTAGGAGCAAAGGTTCTTGTAGAAAGTATGTCAAATGAACTAAACAACCCTTATAGGATTATTTGCATAACTTCAATTCTAAATCATTAGGGGTATAATAGAGTACATTTCGCCGAAACTGGAAGTTGTGTTCAGTAGGTTAAGCCAGATTCTAGTTCAAACGGTTGTTCCTTACGATCTTCCAACGCTGAAACATGCACCAGCTGCACCCAAATCTGTCGAACTTATGCCAAGATGACCGATTTAACCTCAATATGATAAATTCAACTCAAAATAAAAAGTGGTAAAATCGGGCACTTCAAGCCGAAACTGGAAGTTGTTTTGAGTAAATTAAGTAAGTTTCTAGTACAAACGGTTGTTCCTCAAGACCTTCCAATGCCGAAACATGCACCAGTTGCACCGAATTCTGTCGAACTAATGCGAAGGAGACCGATTTAACCCTTATACAATAATTTCAATTCTAAAACATAAGGGATATAACAGCGCACCTCACTCCGATATTTAAAGTTGTACTGATTAGATTAAACCATATTCTAGTATAAAAGTTGTTCCTCTTGATCTCCCAAAGCGGAAATAGGCACCAGTTGCACCAATCTATGTTTAAAGTGTATGGAGCAGAGCGCATAATCGCTTATCTGATTTATTCAACTGAAACTTATTGGATATACGAACGCTCATGTAGCATAAACGTGGACTTTCAAACGTTATTAGAGTCTAATTTCTGTTGTACACAAGTGCTTTCCACAATGTTATGGAGCTGAAACAGGCAACATTGTTCCCATAATCTGTGGAAAGCTTGTACAAAAGACCCAATAAACACTTACAGATATAAGAAATAATTGAATATTCAGATATATGGGGCTATAATACCTCACATTTATAATAATGTAGGACATGTACGGTTAAATTAGTTTAATTGTCGATGCAATTGTCTGTTTTGCATATTCTTGTGCAAAAAAAAGCAGCATTTTTACAAATATGTTAGTGTGTGAAGTGCATTGAATAAACCAGTATAAGAACAGTTGTTTACCTAATTAGATGGGTTATAATAACGCAACTCTTGACTAAACTAGGACTTGTGCTGATTAACTGTGACTAATTTATGACAAAAACAGATGATTTTCACCAATTCACAGGATAAAAATGGCACTAGGAGCAGAGGTTCTTGTAGAAAGTATGTCAAATGAACTAAACAACCCTTATAGGATTATTTGCATAACTTCAATTCTAAATCATTAGGGGTATAATAGAGTACATTTCGCCGAAACTGGAAGTTGTGTTCAGTAGGTTAAGCCAGATTCTAGTTCAAACGGTTGTTCCTTACGATCTTCCAACGCTGAAACATGCACCAGCTGCACCCAAATCTGTCGAACTTATGCCAAGATGACCGATTTAACCTCAAAATGATAAATTCAACTCTAAAAAAAAAGTGGTAAAATCGGGCACTTCAAGCCGAAACTGGAAGTTGTTTTGAGTAAGTTAAGTAAGTTTCTAGTACAAACGGTTGTTCCTCAAGACCTTCCAATGCCGAAACATGCACCAGTTGCACCGAATTTTGTCGAACTAATGCGAAGGAGACGGATTTAACCCTTATACAATAATTTCAATTCTAAAACATAAGGGGTATAACAGCGCACCTCACTCCGATATTTAAAGTTGTACTGATTAGATTAAACCATATTCTAGTATAAGAGGTTGTTCCTCCCGATCTCCCAGAGCTGAAATAAGCACCAGTTGCACCAATTTATGTTTAAAGTGTATGGAGCAGAGCGCATAATCGCTTATCTGATTTATTCAACTGAAACTTATTGGATATACGAACGCACACGTAGCATAAACTTGGACTTTCAAACGTTATTAGAGTCTAATTTCTGTTGTACACAAGTGTTTCACACAATGTTATGGAGCTGAAACAGGCAACATTGTTCCCATAATCTGTGGAAAGCTTGTACAAAAGACCCAATAAACACTTACAGATATAAGAAATAATTGAATATTCAGATATATGGGGCTATAATACCTCACATTTATAATAATGTAGGACATGTACGGTTAAATTAGTTTAATTGTCGATGCAATTGTCTGTTTTGCATATTCTTGTGCAAAAAAAAGCAGCATTTTTACAAATATGTTAGTGGGTGAAGTGGATTGAATAAACCAGTATAAGAACAGTTGTTTGCCTAATTAGATGGGTTATAATAACGCAACTCTTGACTAAACTAGGACTTGTGCTGATTAACTGTGACTAATTTATGACAAAAACAGATGATTTTCACCAATTCACAGGATAAAAATGGCACTAGGAGCAAAGGTTCTTGTAGAAAGTATGTCAAATGAACTAAACAACCCTTATAGGATTATTTGCATAACTTCAATTCTAAATCATTAGGGGTATAATAGAGTACATTTCGCCGAAACTGGAAGTTGTGTTCAGTAGGTTAAGCCAGATTCTAGTTCAAACGGTTGTTCCTTACGATCTTCCAACGCTGAAACATGCACCAGCTGCACCCAAATCTGTCGAACTTATGCCAAGATGACCGATTTAACCTCAATATGATAAATTCAACTCAAAATAAAAAGTGGTAAAATCGGGCACTTCAAGCCGAAACTGGAAGTTGTTTTGAGTAAATTAAGTAAGTTTCTAGTACAAACGGTTGTTCCTCAAGACCTTCCAATGCCGAAACATGCACCAGTTGCACCGAATTCTGTCGAACTAATGCGAAGGAGACCGATTTAACCCTTATACAATAATTTCAATTCTAAAACATAAGGGATATAACAGCGCACCTCACTCCGATATTTAAAGTTGTACTGATTAGATTAAACCATATTCTAGTATAAAAGTTGTTCCTCTTGATCTCCCAAAGCGGAAATAGGCACCAGTTGCACCAATCTATGTTTAAAGTGTATTGAGCAGAGCGCATAATCGCTTATCTGATTTATTCAACTGAAACTTATTGGATATACGAACGCTCATGTAGCATAAACGTGGACTTTCAAACGTTATTAGAGTCTAATTTCTGTTGTACACAAGTG